>JAQFXM010000351.1:0-54554 GCA_034693345.1 Entomobrya multifasciata
GTCAGATCGTTAAGTATATTTAACTAACCAGTAAACCCATAATGCTAAAAGACATAAATACCAGCTTCCGCTTAACAGGGGGAGATTAAAGTTTAGTGGATCGTGAACACGTTTGCTTATTTTTCACGGTTTTTTAAAGTAGGGGAAAATGAACTAAACGAGTAAGCAGAGTAGAAAAAAGCATCACAGACGACAAGGTAACTGATGAAAATAATTTAAGTGTTTAAAGGGTAGTTCTTGCTGTGTTCTTGAGGTGATGATGCTACAATATAGACAGACTCCTGTATTCCTGTATACATGCTACTTTTCAGGGGTAAAGCCTATTTGTCCTTGTCAAGAATTGCTCTCTCATGTGTATAAAAAGAGTTGCGTATGTATAGGTACAACCACATTAAACATGCTTACCACTACCACCTCCAACTCTTACACAACCCATTATGAACAAGTTTGTACATAATTTTTGCATGTACATAGAAGCAACCCATTCAACAGTTCTTAGTTTTCAAGGTATCCTTTGAAAAATATATTCAGGTGAAAAGGGTGAAAAGGTCATCAAACAAACTTTCTTTTATCTGTTAAAGTGAAAACAGTGATAGGTTTGATATTCAACTTAACATGATTATTTCATTTCAGCCTCGACAAAAGCCTCTAATAGAAGAAAACATGAAACGAAACTAAAAATAATAACAAAATAAATTTTTAACTCAAATTCATTACATGTGTACTACATTATCGCCACCATTACTTCAAAATCACTTCATCACTAAAAAGTTTTACATGTCATGATCAAGATCCTTGAGATATTCACGCTTACACACACACATAAATGAAACAGTACTTGCTATATGTAAGCATTTTACACGGGAATATTGTAACAATTTTCCCTAGAACTTTGTATGTCAACCTAATGTGGAGACTAGAGACACGGTTGAGAGAGCGAGTGCGAGTAAATGAGGCTGTAAGACTTCAGGTTATTTTTTGTTGATGGTAATGATTATTACTGCACTCGACTTGAGCAATTTAAAACAACCTGCCGCAACGTAGCTCTGCAACTTCTTTGAAGTGCAACATGTACTTTTTTCCTTGAAATGAACTACTGGTGCATGTTTTTTCTTCTTCTATTTATGAGATAAGTAGAAGGGAAAAGGGTTATTTATGTGGCTCATTCAATAGGGATTTTCTGGCGTCACACGAACATCAAAACTAAAATAAGCGTGTGGAAAAAAATAAATGGGACGATTTTAAATGAAAGTTAAAATACAATTTTTCTTATATTCCCCAGAAAAAAAGATTGTTTCACCTTGAGCTTGAATAAGTTCTACATGAGATTATAGTAATCATCATTATCATCACCATCAAAATTGGTTTCGCGTTTGGCTATAGTTTCCTTTTTTCGGAGTTGTGTTCATTCCTCCTTTCACTCTGTCTTATAGTTTGTACATTTGAAAGAAAAATAGATGATTTTCTTTTGTTGTGAGTTGGCCTATATTCTAAGAAATTCAATCTGGATCAGCAGGAGCACGAGAGAAAAAAAGAAAGTAAGGTAATAGTACTGATGAGATGAGTGAGTTGGGTTACTGTATTTTTTGGTAATGGGATTCCTTTTTTCATTCAGCTTTGTTCAGTTTAGTGAAGGAGCGAGTCATTTTTGGGAAGGAATTTCTCATTTATGTAAATTTCTTTATTGTGTGTGAAGTGAATGTAAAATGTGGAACGACTATGCCATTTTTCTTTACACCGACAAGTATAAAGTAGCTTAAGGTTTTAATGTTGCATGCAGCTGTTTGATGTGTAGAGAAAGTATGGATGTTTGGAGGCATTATTAGTTTGGTGGGCATTCATTTGCATGCAAGATTTTTGCTCGGCAGCTAAAAAAAGGGGAGAAATAATAATGGATTAGATGAATTTCATGAGGATTTCATTACGAAAAATAAAAAAGGTTGAAGTTTGAATGGATGGTATAGTGGTGATGATGACGATGATGATGACTATGGATTAGAATAGTAAATCTCGATATTGTGTTTTTTTAGAGAAATTTTCATGCGGGAAAACATCAAAGAGAAAAAGTTAAACAAGTGTTTATTAGGTAGAAATGTATGAGTTTGGTGGTGGTAGGCTTTGATTAAGTGAATCGATTCCTCTATGCCGATTGATGGTGCAGAGGTTCAAAAAAACATGACGGATCTTATGAGGTACACATTTAGTTTATGGAAAATTTTAGAGAAAAAGAATCAAAATAGAATTATGTATTCTGTTTGATGTATTTTTAATACCTAAATGCATTTTCATGGTTAAAAGGGTGAACGTTAGTTACGGTACCGTTGCTTTTTTGACTTAATAAAATTCGCACTTAGCTAGAATTATGTATGTATAGTCCTTTTAAGAGAAAAATAACATTTCAAGGTGACGTTGTCAATTTAATTTTAATGCTGTTCTACAAAATATTATACATATTTCTTTCGGAAGATTCTGGAAGTTACAATTGAAGTTAACATGCGCACGTTATTTTGTCACTGAACCATTCGCTGTTCATTTTTTCCAAGAGAAAGTTTGTGCGATAAACATACTTTCCTACACCGTTGAACTATGTACTTATATTACGTGATATGAAGGCAAACCCTAAAAATAACAGCACTTTGAATGCACAAGAACAGAGTGTTGTAGTTTAGTGCAAACCGCTCATTATGCTCGACTGATTGCAGCCTGTCAATGTCCAGAAATGTAACAAGTTCAACCGTGCAATAATTTCTGAACTAATTTTCACAAAAAAAACTCGAAACGTACTTGTTTTTAGAGAACATTGTGCATAAAACTTTTGTTCTTAGTTTTGATGAAAATCATTCGTGATTGCAAGGTTGCATGAGTGTTCATTTA
This sequence comes from Entomobrya multifasciata, assembly GCA_034693345.1. Taxonomy (NCBI): domain Eukaryota; kingdom Metazoa; phylum Arthropoda; class Collembola; order Entomobryomorpha; family Entomobryidae; genus Entomobrya; species Entomobrya multifasciata. The sequence continues at coordinate 2,875 of JAQFXM010000351.1, forward strand.
AAGTAGATTGACGTGTACATACCACCACACACAAATGCAGTATTAAGCATACTTACATAATATTAAAACGTGTATAATGCACGTATCCACATTGTGTAGTCGTTTCAATCAAATTCCATCCATGCAACAAACCAATGAAATTACTTTCATTTTTCGCTAGATCATAGTGCAGCCTTCCGTTCCCGTTTTATAGGTGATTGTTAAAAACCACGAAAGTACACACATACAAACACCGAATGCCGCATGGCATGAGTGACAGCAAGCCCAAAGGCGGTTCTATCACGTCCACTGCCGCTGGTAAAAACTGCTGTTTTGCCAAAATCGTGCATTTATTTGCAAAAAAATCTTTCCATCATAAAGAAACGAATAATGAACGTAATCGCATGAAAAATCAGTGCCAAAGTTCGTATAAGGTTGTCATGCATCATCATGAATCATGATTATGATTATGATGTCGAGATACCATCTACCAGGATTACTGTTGATTTCTCTTCCGATTTTTTCCCCACTGGTTTGGTGGTAGAAAGTACTTTCCCTTCTTCCGAAAATCCTCATTAATATAATCGGCATCATTACCATGAAGAAAGTTTTTGCAAATCATCCTCTCCTTTTCATTCTTTTCTCAACTCAGAAACTTCTACTTTCTAGAAACTTTCTAGTTAGTAGAAAAGGTAGATTCTAAAAGAACATTGGAAATCATCAAAGTATTGTGCATGTCTAGCATGACGTGACACGCCGAATTCTTTGGCTTTCTATACTCAAACAGTGTTAGTCAAAGACATCGAATCATTTCTTAGTTTGTCCCTCTCCCATGAAAAAAAAAGTTTGCAAAAATGAATCTCCATTTCTCATTATTACTATTCGAAATCTCGAAACCAAAAAAAGTGTCAACATCATTAAGAGACATCGTATGAAATGCTAAATTGAAACTGAGGAAAGAAAAATAATGAAGAAAATATCAAAGTCGAGTCGTAGAACAGACCGACTTGCATGGAAATATTTCCTCCTTTTTTCTGATTGTCCTACTTCTCATCGTGACATATTTAAAACCCACAAATATTTCTGCAAAAAAAAAGATTGCCGAAATTTACGATGAATCTTCTTCGTATATGCATATTGATGAAAAGTGGGAGTGAGTTTCTGTACAGATCAAGTTTATGCTTTTGCTGAGCTCAGCAGAATCTCTGTGCTGTTTTAGTATAAATTCTGTATTCATTTCACCCTTTAACCATCAAGTTTTCCCGTGTTCCTTCTAACTTTCGCTTATTTTATGACCACGCTTGCTACAGTGTTGCTTTTCCCTGTTTAAAATATTGAAGATTATTCACTGCTGCGAGAAGCATTTTAATAATGCTCCCACTTTTTATGTGTTTTTATTATGCCAATGACTTGGCACTCAAAGAAGATATGATAGTTCTCTTGTATGAATGAGTTGAGTTTTATATCTAGCTGAAAACTGCGTAAGCGAACTTGAGACATGGTTTGAATTTATATGATATTTGTGTCAGTGGCTGACTGATTATGAGATATATTTTATGACTTTACATAAAAATATGTACAATATACGATTATTATCTATAGTTTTGCTGTCATTTTTATGATGGGATACGTTATGGGTGGATGAATGACCTGATTTTTTTGTCTCATACTGTCAGTGTGGTACGCGTACTTGTAGATAAAACGTCTAGGGATTGTGATCTGACTTTCAAGTTTGTTCAACTGCTTGGCATCTTTTTTAACGACGAAATATTTTGGAATAGGAAGAATGTATCGTATCGTATGGAATTTCAATGGACGAAAGGGTCGAGTAGAATCTGTCCCATTTTCAAATATTTTATTGGTACTTTACTGGGCTACTCCAGTATTAAAACATATAAAATGCAAAATACGTTGGAGTATGTAATATTAAAAATATTTTTGTGAACTTGGAATATTAATGTTTAGTTCAGCTTTGTCATTGTTTTTCTTTTAAAGATTAAAACTGAAACTTAAGGTTAACTAGATTATTGCAAGAAAAAGTGGACTGTAAAAACATGCATTCGGACAAAGTAACTACAAATAGAAGTAAATTCGTGCTAGCGATTATATATTCTAACTTTCTAACATATATGCGATTTGCGCACATGCTTTTAAAAAAATCTTTTTTATTTATTTTGCTAAGCCTTGTCTGTATATTAAAAATTAGACGAAGGCCAGGAGAATTGCACGTGTGAATAGGCTTATTCAATATACATACATATGAATGTTTATTCATTTCGCGTTCTTTTTTCTTCTGTTCGGTCATTGGTTTGCAATGCATGTTTGTATGCATATGATCTTAAAATACACAGTAACCTCCGTGGTGGTGGTGGAAGCTGGAACGAACGTCTGCTCATACAAGATAGATGTGCTTACTAAATATTTCATTATCATAATAACATAATGTACTGGGAATGTGTCTCGTCGTCTAGCTTCTTACTATTAGATTGAATTCCATGCTCATATTTACATGGAATGTCTCAAGTGAAAGCAAAAAATTCCTGTAGAATAATAATAATATTATACATAAAATATAAAGCTGTTGTACTGAATCAGCAACTCAAAAAAATAACTACGTAGTGCAGATACACGTTACGTACGCGCATACCTACAACATTTTGCAATAAAGGCTTTTCCCGTCCTTATTTTTTTAAATGAGAGAAAAAATCAAGAAATGGGCGACATGGGTGAATTTTCTTCGTCTTTTCAGCATTGCTTTCACCACTCCAATTGCCACTACCACCATCACCACCACACGTCTTTGGAATTGTACCAAAGCTAAAGTTGTAACGTAAGCAAAGAAGGAAAGGAAGGAAGGAATTTAAAAAAAGAAAGTCAAATAGTAACGCAAAACTGGAAAAGAAAAACGAGTAGGAATGTCGAGAAAAAGTGTGTCTTGACTGCAAAATTAGCGTAGAAAACAATAGGCAGACAATATATAAAGTCACACAAGAAGGGAAAACAGGCATAGCAGCGCATATAAATGTGTTATGAGTAAAAGTTTTATATGCATTTGAATTCTCCTGTCGTTTCTTTATATACCCATTGGTGTACATTTTTATTAAATTATTATGCATTACGCAACAACGCAACCAGTCAGATAGAGTGAATGGCTGTGTTTTTGTTGGTGTACATATTAGGCAGGTACCTATCTCTAAAACGGATGAAAATTCACCCGTCGGTGGTGGTGGGTTATGGTTTGGTTGCAAAATCAAGTAAGTAAAAAGAAGTTTTTTAAAAGGAGACAAAGGAAATTAGAGGAAATTGTAGATGACTAGGAACGACCTACGACTCAGCGACAACAACAAAGAACACTGCATATTACTATAGGAAGCTGTCCACTCTTGTTTCTCATTGTCGTCGGTGCGTTGTCGTCAACAGTCTGCACTACAAAAGTAAGAAAACCTTTAGTTTACAACAAGCAGGAAACTCGTTGTTGTCGTTGAGTAAAATGATTTTTAGACTTTTTACTGGATTTTCTTGTGAACAAGCACATTCCATATTATTACGGGAAAAATATATGTTACCGTACCTAATACCTATACTTGAATGAATCTATCCATCTCATCTATCTCTGTTCCAATCTGTGATCATGATCATCATCATCATCATCATCATACACAGTGTATAACGTATAACATCTATTATGAATATTATGTACCGCTATATATATCATTCTACTTTTATCACAGGGAATATTATATGGCCTATGCACACCGAAATTCAGTCATGTCTGATGCGTTGTTAAGGTTCACTGGTGAATGAAACGCTGGTTTTTTACAACACCATATAGGATGACGACGACGAAGAAGAAGACGACATTTTTTGTGTTTTTGTTGGTGGTGTGATGGTATGGTGTTTTGTAGTAAAAGCATGTGTGTGTGGTGTGCGTGGTGGTGGTGGATAAAGTGCATGCATGAATACATGGAAGCAACTCATCATGTTCATCATATACTACATCATCACACAAATGATAAAGCTAGTAGACAAGATTATACATTACTTTTTCTCTCTGGCTCACTTTCACTTTCTCTTCCGTTTTTTTCGCTTTTCATTGCTTTGAATTCTATTTTCACTAGTTGTAATTCTAAGAACGAATTCCTTATTTCCTCATATATTGTCCGTATAATTTTCTTTTGTGGCTGGAAGTAATATATAACTATATATAATGATGACGAGTCAGCATGATTTTCTCTTCTTCTTCGTGTTTTTTGTCCCTTTTCTCGCGTTTGCACAGACACAAGTTTTCTCACATACTCCGTTTTTTGCCTCATCTTTTTCTTTTCAAAAAGGGTGTAGGATAGAAAAGTAGTCGGAGAAAAAGAAGAGTGAATACAGAGAGCAGAGCAGAATCATCACTTTTTAAAACTCAATTTAGAGGTCGAGTGAATCTAGTTAAGTTAATGTAATGTGTACTATACGACGACGACTACACTATAATGTAATCATGATCATGTTGGTGATGACGATGGGATGTCGTGTTGTGTCGGCTGCTTGCTCTCTTGGCTTTGGCTTACATCACATACCATAGTTCTTGTCGTTCAGTCAACTTGAATAAAAACGAAAAAGCATCTTTTTTGTTAAACAGTAATCCTATACATAAATATTGCTTTTCTATCATCTTAGTTGTCTGTGTATAGGCCATTTTGATGTAGCATTATTATTGGATTTGAATTTTTTGTTGCTTTCAGAGAAATGCCACTTTAGAGTTGACTTTTCATACTTTTTGTGTGTATTTTATGCTTATCAGCAAAATAAAGTATGAGTTTAAGTAAAGACGCAATTTAAAAAGTTTTCTCCTTTTCGTCAAGCCATTTATACCTATATACGCATACAACACTTTATAGATAGTACAGTCGAGGTGCTTTGTCCCAATTAAGAAATTATGAAGACATTGTATAATTTGCAGACTGATAAACAAGGTGGATGAAAGTAGAACACAATAAATGCATTATCTGTACACAGTATAGACTTTGCAGATATTCTTTAATGTAAATCTCAAGATTTTGTAGAATATGTGTGTGTAGATTTTTGCGCTAGCCCGTACAACATTTATAATGCATTTTACATCTTTACGTTTCCTTCTTTTCGCGTCTTTTCCGCCAATGATTAATGAATTACTTTTTGACGCACCATTGCTGGCAAAATGGGAATGGAAAGGAAACGCCTGTTGAAGAGCGCGTTCACAAGGAAAAGAGAGCAACTATTTTATTCATTTGCTAGTTTCTCTTTCTGTTGTGTTACGTGTTGTTCAGTTTTAAAGAGTTGAGTCAGGGTGAAGTGAGAGCCACTTGTTCCCAACAACGCACTCTTTTCCAGTCTATTTGAGAGCTTTTATCTTTTCCTTCGGCTCCATCGCTTAGTAAATGTGTAGAGAAATGTTTTTGCTTTTACCATGTGTGTGAGTTCTTGATATTGTTGTTGTTATTATAGCGCATTATGAAAGAAACTGAACATGCAATTCGAATTAAAATGGGTTAAATTATGTAAAGCGGAAAGGAAAGGAAATGGAGAGCAAACCAAATACACAACTTGTGAAAATTTGTACAAAGTTCAGTTTCCACAAAAACTAGAGCGATTGCGAAACCTTCTTGTTTCACATACATACCTATTTGTGTGAGACAGCCTAAATAAGTACACAAAGCAGACAAGAATAGTTTACTTTATTGCGAAAATGAAAGAAGGTAGTATACCGCTGCGCATCAAGGTTTTTCCATGTAAAATACCTCTTAAAATAAGAAAATACATCATCACTTCCACTCACATTGCATGACAAAAAGACAAGCAAATTAAACAATAATTTTCCTCTTTCCTTCCCCCTTTCTTGTTTTAAATTTATATCTCTCTTGTTCCATTTCCGTTCATTGTTGTGTGGAGTGGAAAAGGCATTGCCGTGCAGTGATTATCATCATCATCACTAGTCACCATCATGGCCATGTGATGATGGCTCACACGAAAATGGAATCAGCTTTACATAATGAATACAATAGAAAACTAGTTTAGAATTTAGAATACTATATGGTGCAGTAGTATCAAGGAAAGGGACACTTTTCGCTGCCATTCCTCATAAAAACGGCAGTATTTGACTCCTGTTCTTGTTCCTTCGATATTTACTTTGCGGTTACACGCCTAACGCTACTTACTGAAGTCTCCCAAAGATATGAGCTAAAACTAAGGTGAAGTCCGCGTTGATACTGATTTGCTTTTAACAATTAACTTTATTCATCAAACATGAAACTATCATCATCTCATAAAACCCCAATTTACAATAATTTTGACTTAGTATTGATAAACTACAAATTAACTACTGCACACTGCAGATTGACCATGAAAATCATATGACAGAATGACTCGCCGCTCATCCGCGAGCCTCCAAGAAAACTTCTCTCCAAACGCTTTTACATATAACATATTTTTAACATAAACAACAAAGTAACATTGACGATTTTACTTATGATCTAAATGCACTCCACGACTCCTCCGGTAACACCTCATTTGTCCTTTTTCTTTGTAAAGAGTAGTTGGGATAGTAGAAACAGATAAACTTGAAGGAAAGTGGAAAATGAGACAAATCTGAAGTCTTTTACCTTGTTCTCATCTCATGAATCAACTTGATTATTTCTCAGTTTTCTGTCTGAAAGTCTCCTTTTTTCGATAAAGTAGTAATGAATAATGATGAGTAGTTATACATATACATACATAGGTAGACAGACGTCTTTTAAGATATTCCTTAACAAAAGCATTACATTCTCTCTTTTCAGGTGAAAATGTCAAATAGTCAAATACGTACAATTACAAATTGCTCCTTTTACACATCTCTTTGAAATAATAGAATTTCTTTGCTTTATGGTGGTGTAGACTTGTTGGTGGTGTACTGGTACGTACAAATGATGTATTTGCCTGTTCGTTTGTAATTTTCACTTTGTCTGCGTTATACGGTGAAACCTTAATGTAGTTGGGTTTTTTTGGTTTTATTGTTCTTTAGTGTGTTACGTAATTCCTTTAGATGAATGGAGTAAGTGGGTGGACTCCTTTACTCCCGCTCAAGGTTTTCTCCACTCTTCAGATTTCAGATTTGAGGGTAATCAAACAAACTCCACATGTATCGTGTCATTTTACCATGTACCACACTCAGGAACCATTGTTCTTGTTTCCCGGATGTAGTACACGGTGTGATTGACGTAAATGGGAAAAAGTGAGTCAGAAAGAATAATGTAGTGTAATGAGAAGAAGAATAATTACTTCAAGATTTTCTTCAAAAACAGTAGGCATGTATGTATTATTGTATTATGGTGCGTGGGGGGAGGGAGTGGTTGTTGGTTTGAGGTTGATAGGTACCTCATCTCACCTCTATCTCACCTTTACAATATGTGGGAGTGCAACGATCTCTTAGGGTGGATTGGGAATCGAGTATGAAATGAAAAAGGAACCTTATTTCATTTCACAATCTGTTTCAGTTTCCCCATGAAGATATGATGGTGGTGGTGGTGGGTGACGATGATGTATCGTATTTCTTTTACATTTGTTTTGTTTTCCCCGAAAAAAATGTACGAGGGTGATGATCTTTTTTCTTGCCTGTTTAGATATTAAGCTCAAATACAATTTGACTTCTGCTGCATGTAGTGTACATACATATGTATAGATGGGTGGAGAACTTTTTTTCTCAAGAGTCTAATGCCATTTTTGGCAATCTGACTGCTATGCCTATGCTGCCGCGGATTACATGTATATTACTGATCTCCTTTTTCTTTCCTACAATCGCTCCGGAAATCTTGTACATTGCATGCTTCCTGAATCCGGACTCCGGTCTACGGAAAAAAAGTTGGGAGGAGGTGAAGAGAAGAGGTGGCCCTGCTAGGATGTTTCTAGTAGGTAGATATAGTTTGTAAGTAGAAGATAGACACAAGACCTGGAAGAAAAGAATGCAAGAAATATATTACAGTCTGTTCTTCTTCTGCTTCTACTCTTATTGCTGTTATGTCGTCGTTGGTCCTTTGAAAGGAAAGGATTTCCGTCCACGAGAAAGCAGTAAAGATGTCAGAAGGTATTAGACTTCAACTTTTTCGGGAATGATGAATGCAAGAAAGGCTATGAGAAGAAAGACTAATACATACCATCGCACTACTCTTCTTGTAAAGAATACAGCTTACCATGCAGAAATGTTCTTTTCTTTTCTGCAACAACTGCGAACTGCACAAAGCTTTGTAAAATAGGATCCGAATATTCGCCACACTAGCTATTTTTCTAAAACGCTGAACCAAAAAATGTACAAGAATGTTCATATAATATATGATGCTATGATATTATCTATTCTTTTTTGTATAAAAATTTCAAATATGTTCTTTTAAAAAAAGAGAGGAAAAAAGAAGCATAGCAAAAAGAAGAAGCTGACGCGACGAGGAGGGCTCTCCTATTATTATTTTTAGAAACAAAACGATAGAAGTCGCGTTTATCTTTTGTGTCTTTGAATATTTTGTAAAATGGATGGAGCATTTATAATGGAATGCCGCCTTCACTTCACTACCACAGGGAGTATCGAACTATCTAAACAGAAAAATACCTTTTTAATGCCTTTTTACTACGCACATACATACACACAAACATATTCCCTATTTACCATAACTATTCGCCTTGTTTGCTAGGAAAGCAAAACAGATCCCAGCTACTTTTCTCCAGACAGCAGTATTTTTTTACTTTCTATCATGCAAATTTCTCCTTTGTGGGCTGTATTCGGTATTTGCATTGCATCATTGTGCGTGTGCTGTTATGATATGCGGTGCTGCCTGTTGTAAAAAATGATGCTGATGACGATGCAGAGATGTGACATGAAATCTAAAAAAAACTGAACTGAACTGAAAGCATCGTCGTATATAGTCATCATCCTAATGTCACTGTTTTATGGGAAAATCAAAAAAGCAAATTCAAACGAAAAGGTTGTTGGCTCAGTTGGCTGGTTGCTTGTAAATATGGGTATTTGCGTGGGGTTGGTGGATCTACAAATTGTGAAAGTAACTCACGAAACTTTTTTTTCTGTTTGTCAGAATGTGTCGTTCCTCTATTATGAATTACATTGCCTTGAAGAAAAATACGCAATAAAATTCGATGTAATGGGATATATGTATAATATTCCAAAGTAGTAATATAAAAGTATATACACCAAGGCATGGTTAGTGTTAGGCTGATAATAATGATGACATTATGATGATGGTCTTGTGTTGCAAGAACATGCTGTATGTGTGGTTTTATTTGTGTTTTGTTATTTGTTGCAAATTTTTCTTTTATGTGTGTATCGTATTTTACATCAAACAAGCATACATTTTTATAGTAGGCCCGCTTTCAAAAGTTAAAGTTCAGCATGAAAAAAAGTTGTGCTGATGGTGGCATCATCACCGTGAAATGTGGTTGAAAAAAATGTGTTTTGCAAATGTCTCATGTTCCATGAATTGTACCTTTTAAAGAATCATTTTCGTGTGTGTTGAATGTGGTTGCGCTTTGGTGTCTAGTTTTTCTGTTTTGTAGGTGGGTGGACTGAAATACTAGTTGTTGTGTTCATGTCACTTTTGTAGAACGTGTTTTGTTTCAAAAAACAGACTGAAAACTCGATAACAATAGAAAGCACTTTTTTCCTCTTTCTTTTCATCTTTTTTCCTGGTACATTCATTGTAAAAAATAAAAGGTCGTATTACAAGGCAGATATTTTGTGCTGCATTTTACAGTAAATACTAGTTTTTTATAAGTTGTATTGTGTGTAGGCTGGGTTGACTGACATTTTTATAGCTTTGCTCACTGCCCCTATTTGTTGGGAAATGGTCGTGTAATTTGCCATTTAGCTGGTTGTTGTTTTAAATAATTAAAAAGGCCATTCGAATTTTTTGTTCCGATGTCACGAGTCAGTGTAAAAGGCAAGCAAGGTATGTATGACGATGATAACAACATCGTCATTTGTCAAAGTTTTTCTGCTACTGCGAAAAGTTTATTGTTAACACGCTTGTGAATTTCGCACTCACAAGAGGCAAAGAAAGGTCTACTTCATTTGTTCATTTCATTCAAGTTTCTCTTGAACCAGTAAAATGATACATTTTGTCTTGTGTTGTTAAAGCTATTTTGGCTATTCTCTACTGTGAACGTGGGTACACGGAAGAATCAACAAAATGAATGTTGTTGAATACGTATGTAAAGTTTACGAGGAAGATGGGATGTTGGAGATTCCATTGGGAGGAAAAGTACGTAGGTAAGTGGTAAAGTGAAAAGAGAGAAAGTGAAGAAAATTGGGAGAAAATAGGCAGCACCATGCTTTTCCCACTTTCTTCAACACTATCCAACAGACAAGGAGAATCCCGAAAAAGTTGTGATTTGATTTGGTGTTGTGCAAGGCTTTCACTTTGGTCTTGCTGCACAACAGAACAGACAGTGCACACTACAAAATACTTTATCGGTTTCAATTTTCTCTGCTCTTATTTCCTCACTTGCTACTTTTACTTGCTATTTCTCTACTTGCTATACTAGTTTTGGTGGTGGTGGGTGATGCTAGGCATATCATTATCAACAAAACTTTAGTCATTGACCTGTCATGTAATTCAGAGAAACTTAAGATTGATCATGTGTGTAGCGAACCTGAAGGCTGTAGAGAGCCCAAGACCCATTTATTGTATAAGTACTAGTTATAGTTTAATGGGGGTAGAATAACCATGTAACCATCATTTGCCAATAAAGTATACAAACGATGTAACAAAGTAGTTGAGTAACTTAAGATATTATGTTATGTGAGCTGTAAAACAGCGTGAATGGGTGTTCTACCGGACACACAGAAATTTAATCAGTGTCTGTGTTACATAAACCACAAGGACAAGCGTCTATGTGCATTCTTTCATTTTACGTATATCCATACTCTTCTTTGGATCATATTATGTAGTCCAAATTGAAAGGCTTTTTTGTGTAAAAATGTCAGAAAACTTTTTCTTGCTTCAATATCCTCTCTTTTTTGGAAACAATTTATTGGTAAACCTGTTATTTTTCTATTGATGTATTAGAAGACCTTCTACTCAGGAGAATCAAAATAGTTTTGGCAATTGCTCTTGAATTATGCGCTTACTTTATTGAAGAGGAAAAGTTTTTAATGAGGAAAAATTGGAACAGTTTGAAATTTGAATTAATTGTTTTCCTTCCTCCTTGACCAGTTAAATTTCTGATATCCTTGTAACAACCTCATTGATGTCCTCGATTTAGAAAAACATTTGCTTAACGTTTTGTCTACTATCAAAGTTTCAGCAGAATTTTTATATCCGCATATTAAACGAAAATGCATAAAAATTGCTGATATCAGCAAAAAAATATATTTGATGCTGACTCTTCAATAAGAGATAGAGATGAACAATGCAGTAGACAAGTTTTGCAGTCTTTTCTGCATACTTGAAAGGATTTCACTGGTTATGAATTGGCCAGCAGGGGTGTTTGTTGTTGATTTGCAGAATGCGGAAATGAATTCAATAAATGTTGCAAATTACCCTCTGTACTTCAGTCCAGCCCATGATAAAAAGGATAATTTTGGCTTGTCTATATCCAGTACAGTCCAACGATATTACTTCCTATATCCTTCCCTTTTGAACAAGTACAGTTAGTAACTTTAACCATTTCCCGCAAAAAAATTCTACGATATTGCAAACATTTTCAGAAAAAAAAGTTTGCATATCACTTTACATATGCATAACGGTCAAGTAAACAAGCTTATAAAGAAAGTGTGCTTTTGGGGCAGCATTTGAACAGAGCATTTAGTCGTAGCAGAGCGGCGAAGACTGGACAAGAGTCGTACTCCATGTCCATGTGTGTAGGAATTTCTTATTTATAGCGTGTTCATTTAAACGGTCAGAAACATAATTTTCGACGTATATAGTCATACAAACAAATTATGCCTTGTGCAAAAAAAATTTGCTGGTTTGTGGTCCTTCTTTTTTTAGGTATGGCTGTTCTTTTTTTTCTTCTGGATAGAGAGAAAATTGAGATGTGAGGCGAAGATAAAAAGGAAAATTTGCTCTTTTGGATAGGTTCCTATTTAGCTTTCCTTTTACTAAACTTACATAAGCATTGCTTGTTCAAGTTACTACCAGTAAACCTGTCTAGATTTTCTGCAGATTACAATGTCTCGCTATTTATGTATGTGAAAAAAGAACATTAAAAGAGCTCCAAGCAAATTTATAATTAATTCTTGTGCATTTTTCTTTTCTTTTTTTTCTGAGTTCTCTCCGTTCTTGTACTTTTATTGCTGGTGGACATGAGAAGATACAATAAAATAGCCATCAGCTTTAGCTTCTATTGCCTTTCTTTTAAGCATTTCCTTTCCTTACATATATATAAATCCAACTTGTTGTTTTTGTTGTGTTATGTGATGTTATGAACTAAGCAGAAAAACTAGTTCATTACTAGCGGCACAACATAATATACATATGGAAAATGGTCTTTTGTGTCGTAATTCTTGTTTTCATTTCCAGAGAGGGAGAGAGAGTCTTTTCTTACAATCTACAATCCTTTTTTAAACTTATTTACTTAAACTTGCTGTTGGTTTCTGTGTTCATATAAAAGCCAGTATGTGTGTACCTAGCCCAGCAGCACAAACTCTTTAACTAAATATTAACTTCTCTTTTTCATTCATTGGAAATGATTTATTCCAAAAATATTCTCAAGGACGCTTTTGGGCACAATATATCTTTATTATACGGAATTATTCTTTCTTTGCATACGCCATGCATACTACTCGATAATATCATATAAATTTTAAGATGAATGGACTAATTCTGTTAAATTACACACAAATTACAATTTTTATCCTCTACAACTCTGGAAAATTTACAATGCATTGTACTTTAAAGGTATTTTTGCTCATAAAAATGTACCATATTCTTCTAATGAATTAATATGTTATTTTTTATGGTATGTAAATAAAATTTACTGTACACTCTCGAGCAACTTAAAAAACTCCGTCAGCATAAGAAAAAAAACTCTAGTTGATTTAAAGGAGGTGGAGTTTTGGTAGTAAAGCATGGCCGAAAATGAATGAAAAGTTACTTTTTCTTCTCCCCCGCTACTTATACTTCCTTCTTCTTTCTGAATGAATGCACATGCCAAGTCCAATGAGTACATCCCTGATGGACAAAAGCAAAAGCTGGTGCTGCTCCACTATCCTCCATCCCTCTTTCAACTCATTGTTCAAAAAATACAAAACTTTTAGGTCAGACTTTTTTCCTGATCTTGCGGAAATCAGTATAAATATACATCCTCTCATTTGCCATTATTACAAACATGCATGTGTATGCATTCACAAACTTACGTCAGTGAAAGAAAAAGAGCCAGAGCCACTTTCACTTTTAGCAACCGAAACCGGATGAATATTACGCTCATAATATCTACAACAACATGAGTACTTAAATCTTTTGTAGTCTGTCTGTGAGAGAAGAGCTGAAAAAAAGTTTTCTAGAAGGTCTCGCAGTTTCCTCCTCCTCCACCAGAAATTCAACCTTTCTTTTGCTTTTCCTTTGTAATATTTTTACAGGAAGGGAATGAAAAATGTGCTGCGTTTGTTGTTGCAGTTGTTGTTGCTGACTTATTTTTCAAAGGCGAGAGAGATGCTCTTTGCTCTTTCGCCGTGTTAAGAAAAATCGTTGGACTAAAAATTGCATCCTATTTCGTAATCTTGTCTTGAAAAAAACTGCAAGAGCTTAAATAAGCAAAAAAAAGAATGAATGATGATGATAGTAACGATAAGGATTGTTGTAGTGGTGCCTAGAAAAGCGCAACCATTGATCATGTTTGCCAAAAAAAATATTCAGAATGGATGTGTATTTTAAGTGGAGTTTTCGCATGGTGGGTCGGCTAAGGCGCAATTGGTGTGTCTTGTCTTCTTAAGTTGTTCGCTTGGAGTCGAGTGGTTTCTCTCTGAAATCCAATACCTATTTGATAGCAGTTTCATTTTTTTGGCTTTCTTAGAATTTCTTCTAGACAGCAAGTCAGCAAAGTTAACATTCAGTGGAGTGGGAAGATTATGATGCATTATTATTCTGTTGCTCATCTTTTGGCTTTTGTTATTTTCAAACACTTTAAGAACACAAAAATATTATATCATCGTATAAATGATATCCTTATTATAATGTCATGCAATGACTTTGAAAGGTTTTTCCATTTTCATTTTTGGAATGAATTCCCATTTTAATGGCAGTTTGGATTTTAAAATTATTACACGTAGAAAAATTACTTTCCTATTCTTTGATGGCTAAAAGCTTTTCATGAAATGTCTTTATGAAAAAGTGAATGATGCTTGGAAAGTGAACTGAACTAGAAATTATTATAGACGCATGTTTTTTTCCTGTGTAAAAAATAGTAGTGCATTTTTCTTGAAAAAAATGGAATTGTGTTTCATTTTTGTCATTTTGGTTTTTGATCATTTTTTAGGTCTCGTGGATTCGAAAAGAGGACTCGCACATAGTTACAGTAGACCGATATACATTCATCGCGGACGACAGGTTCCAGGTGATGGCAGCCCCTCCAGGAGATTCATGGATGTTACAAATCAAATACGTCCAGCCAAGAGACGCTGGTTTATACGAGTGCCAAATCAGTACAGAGCCGAAAATGGCGCACAGAATCCGCCTCAATGTTCTCGTCCCTAAAATTCGGTGAGTACATTTTTCCCTTTTCCTGGATAAATTTTGCATGCATGAGAGGACGCGCACACAACATTGTTGTATAATAAATGTATAATATAGGCATTGTGCATTATGTTTCGGTGCACCGTGGGCTTCGGAACGCAATACCAAGTGTTATGAGAAAAAAATGATTGATTTTTACTACTATTTTTATTTTAGTATGGATACCACTGAGGAAAACATGTTTGTCTGGGAAGGGAGCCAAGTTCAGCTCCGATGTGTGGTAATGAACACTCTCGCGGATAATGTGGGTAAAGTGATTTGGCTGCGGAATGGGAAAATCCTCAACAAATTCGACCTGACTACGTCGTCAACCACGCTTTCCTTCCAGGTTCATTTCTACACTATAAAGCTTTAAACATTAATGCACATACTATTCAGTTAGAATTTGGATTGAGTTTTGATTACATTATCGCATGTGATGATATTCCATGTAGAATAATGCTCTTTTTCTATTTGGCAGGCGAAGCTGGATGGTACCAAACTCACTGAAACTTTGACTTTCGTCAGCGTCCAAAAAGCCGATGGTGGTAATTATACCTGCTCATTAGAGAACGTTGGCTCGTCGAGCGTTACCCTCCATGTCCTTAGTGGTACGTCACGATAAATACCAAATTCCACAAATAACCTAGTTTTCATGCAACCTTAATTTTCATGCTGCCAATTTCTCTTTCCATTTTTTTTTTCAGGTGAAAATCCAGCAGCCATGCATCACGGGAGAGGCATCACAACAACAACAAATTCCCACGCAGCTAGTGTCAATAACTTTCATCATTATTACTTCAATCACTTCCTCTGCGGCAGGAATGTGAACTCATTAATTACAAACTTGCTGGTAGTCGTACTAATCCACTCGATATTCCGTTTATGTCACAGATGAGTAGTTTAAATAATGAATCAACTGGAATTCATTTCAAGTCATCAAAGAAGACGATGAGTGATATAATCAAAATATTTTATGAACTACTTTGGCTACATTTAAGTTTGTATACAATATAATACTATGTATGTATATAACGTAATTGATGTACTATATGGTATACACACACTTATGTTGTGCGGTATATAGTTGTAATCTAATGTGACGTATGGATGTCAGTCTTCGTAATTAAGAATATTATCCAACGTCTCCGGCGTAGGTGTCCACTGAATCGATTTAAAATACTTAGTTTTTTATGTACTTAAAGTTATGTCTAATGTAAAAATGTACTAACCTGCTGAACTGTCTACAAAATAATTTTGACTACTAAAATTACTAAGATAAATAGCTATGAAATGGTATAATACATGTACATGTCCGTGTAAATATTAATTACGATAGTATAGTATAAATACAAATACATATAGGTATATATGATTGAGGGAAAATATTAAATAGGACACCGAGATACAAAGTATTTGTTGTATACATTCAAAGAAGAATGCATATTTATTAAATTATCATTAAAAATTTAACTAAAAACTGTGCTGTATATTGTCAACATTATATTAATATTGATTAAATATTATAATGTATTAAAACAAGTGTTTGACATTTTATATTTTTTTGTTTTTCTTATCATAAAAATTGTTCATTTGTAAATATTAATCTTGTAATGCAAAATATTGTTGGTTGGACAAGCATTCAATTCTACTTTATTCATTAGTTAGCTCTTAGCTAAGGAGTACTCGTATGTATTTACTTAATAGCTACTCAGATCATGAAAACTCAAAAGGGAAATGTAAATGCGTCTTATGGTAAAAAACCGTACATTGAGTTGGCTGGAGCAGTACTTCTTTGTGACTAGATAGAATTTCGTGCGTTGCATAAAAATTCGTTAACAAATCAGGTCCCTCCTGTTCTAAATCTTATCACTGAACTCGAACGTGTAAAATGAGAGAACCCCGTTCTCCAGGTGAATTGGGCTTTTGCAAGCCATGTCCTTTCAATTCAATCATTCTGCCTGTCCAGGTACCTGGTGGTATCTGAAAACAAAGACCACGCAGAAAAAATCATTCATCATCATCATGTGATAAATTAGATCATCATTACAAAAAGATAAAATAGATAGAAAAAACATACATTTACGTCTATTACACTGTCCAGTGTTTTGACTTTTTTGACAACACCGCTAAGCGCCTCTTTTGACGTAATCATTGTTTCGGTGTGGACATCAATTCCCGAGTTTTTGAACTTGTCTGATTTTTTAACTATAATACGGATTTTGGCAGTTCCTCCGGGAACTTTCACTTCCAGTCTTTCTTGATTCTTGACTCCTGCAATACATAATATCAGAAATAAGCTATGCATACAACAACAAATATTACATTTGCACAAAAAATGTTTAGAGTTTACCAGATGGAATCTTAATTTTCACAGGTTTCTTTGAAACTGATTGTCCACTCCCTCGACATTCCAGGCAAACCTTTGAACTGTGAACGTGACCCGTTCCAAAACAAATGAAACAAGGCCCTGCAATAGTACTACTGCCTATGACACATCAAATATACCAATTTAGTTTACCACAACCAATAAATTTTTGAAAATAAAGTTTCAAACACATACTGTTAGAAAGGGTGCCAGTTCCATGACATGCTGAGCACTTCTCCCGACCATAAGGATTTCGACCCTGTCCACTGCACCCCCTACATGGCTCGGAAACCTTGTACATAATCTCCTTTTCAGCTCCCGCCGCAGCCTCCTCTAATGTTAGTATAACCTAAATCACACACAAAATACCTTAAATTGAAATAATTTATTTCTCAACATAAAAACGACAAATCCGTGTTGCATAATCAATTTGCATACATCACCAGCAATTCTATCGGATTCATCCACGTATTGAGGGAAGTCTTTCATCATAGAAGAAATAGTATTGTTCACCATACCGAAAAAATCAAAGGTTTTATGGAAACGCCTAGTTCCCGTTTTGGCCTCTCTTTTGGAACCATCGTCGTAACTGAATTCATAACGCCACTGGTAATCGTATGCCCTGTTGTTGAAAGGGTTTTCTTGGTAGCGGACATTTCTCCTACTATGATTCGGACCAGTTTTGGATGCTGTCCCCTGAGTGTTTTGAAATCCTCGAATTGCAAAGCCGCGATCATACTGTCTCCGCTTACCCTCATCCCCTAATATCTGTTAGACGTAAAAACAGTTACATTTAATTGTGGTCCTATTAAAAACAAAGTATGCACGAATGAACTAAACACATATTTTGCATTAAATTACCTCATAAGCTTCCTGTACTTCCTGAAACTTTGTTATAGCTTGCTCCTTATTGTTGCTGACCACATCAGGGTGATACTTCTTGGCTAAATTGTAGTAAGCCTTTTTAATATCTGCTGGTGTAGCACTTCGTGGAACACCCAAAATTAAATAATAATCTTTATGTGCTGCATATAAAACTGAACTCGTGGATATTAATCTCTGATTGTTGACTGCCAATTTTCCTAAAACAAGTAAAAATGTTTTATCCATAAAAATGTTGCTGTGCATCAGACCCTCAAAAGTCAAAACCACAAGCAAAAAAATGTATATATATACTTACGAAATGGATGTAACATCCCATCTCCATGATTCAATTTTTGGCAAATGGTAGGCAATGAGTATGATCGTTTTAATAACTTAGCAAACCTATTGATTGACATTATTTAACGAGGAAAATTGTTTCGTTATACTTTGTTCTTGTTCTTCAATGACCACATTCAATTTGGTCAGGCTCTAGTTTTATTTTTAATTTCTTAACCTATACTAGAATCAAAATCACCAGTCGATTCATTATGATAGCAACAGGACCATCATCATCATAATTTGTTTTCACATTCTCAAAATATGCACGTTACTCAAAACTCCAAGGCCAACCAACCAGTGCACAACAGGCACAACCTTACATTAAAATTTATGTCCAAACTCGTCTAAAACTTGATTTCTTGATCGTTCCATGTGCATATCCTATAAATTAAACTACTTTCTTTTACGCACATCAACAAATTTCAGTCAAATTTCTTCATTAGAAAATTTGATTCGAAACAAACAATAAAAATCTGTAAATTGTATAATTTCGTCCTCCTGACACCGGGATACACTTTCGTTTCATCCAGACTTAGTTCTTGGTTCTTTCTTATAAAATGAAAGTTAGGTCAAGTCACAAGTTAATCATACTTTTACTCATTAATGGTTAAAAATGATACGTGCACAAAAGCACATCACATCACAAAAAACTCCAATGGCAGAACGATCTCATAAACAATCTCATCTCAGCAAAGCAGTTTTTATGCCTCCTTTTTACTCCTTAAATCTCAGCTGCTCCTTTCTTTACAGGAACAACGGAATAAGAAAGATGAATGCATGTGCTTTACTTGAATCCTGAGTGTGCGTGCATCTTGGCTTGTCTTTCTTACAGAATGGATAATGGAGTTTTTCTTTGGTTTTTTTTGTGGGTTTACTGAGATCATTTACCTGAGTACATTACTTTACTAGGTACTTAGCCCATATCCCCACACACTACGTTATCAGCCAAATTGCCAAAGATAATATACCCATTATAACCGAAAACTTTATCACTATATGACAGACAGAGACAGAGACCAGTAATATTTGTGAATGTGTCCTCTTCTTGTTTTCTTGTTTACTGGACACTGGACGGAGTTGGTTTTTTTTTTACAAATAATTTTGGTCGTACGATACACGATGATGTGGACACATTCTAGATGATCACTTTCTATCACAAATAAATATATGCATATCTTCATTTCAAATACATGTAACCTGTCTATCGGTACTCATCAAAAGATAATTCAGTACGAGGACAGAATATTTTTTTATCTGTTGAATGACTCTGAGAACGCATTAAAACGCGTAGTACATTTTATAGTAGGTCATCTTCAGCCCATATCTATTTCACTGTGTGCATGCACACTTGTTCAAAAGTCAAGCAATCAATTACTCAACTTATCGCACTGAATCAGCAAAATAAGTTTATCTAACAGAAGGAAGGAAATGGAATTTCATAGTTAACTTAGTATGCTATGTTGTATATCAAATGGAAGATAAGATACAATGACGCTAAAATTCTAACTACCGTGTGCAGAATAGCATTCTTTGTGTTGTAGTCTCAAAATGCCCCATATGAAATGAATCTTGATAAGAATGAATAGGACAACAGGTCATTCTTACATAATATAACACACTTGTTCACTTTTCAATTTAAATATTAGCTCTTCATTATACAAGAAATGAGTTATGTATATATGTCTATGATAATGTAAACGTCTTTTTTCTGGATTAAATCTGGCGAGAGTTGGATAACATTAAATTGTGTTACTACTCGCTTTATCGCTAAAAGTCTTTCCTTATCATCGACATTTGGATTGCCCTTTATTCATTTTTATGAGTTTTATTTATTTATAAACAAAATTGAGATGTTACTTTCTATGTTTTTTTCGCTTTCTTGGGGACCATTGAAGTATGTCCTTTGATCTATGAAAATATTTTGGCATTTGATGAGTTGGATTTAGTATTTGTGTATCTCAGAATCAGAGAAAAATATGCGGACTAAATGTCAATTAATCTTCATGTAAACAAATCTATCATTAAATCATTTCGCTTGATTTTATTTTCATTTCGCGTCACACTTTTTTGCGTTTTCGACGATTTTTTTTTCGCATTTTAATTAAAATTAGTATCACATCAAAATCACATCCCGAAAAAAATGAACATTTGTAATACTATTAGATTATCATTATATTCAGTCAAAATTAAAGTAAAATGCGTACAGTATTTTGTACTTGTTCCATTTATATCGCTTAATCGATTATTATTACCTGAAAATTCATTCTTATTTTGAGAACTCGTTTGTGAATTTTTCACTAGTCTTTTTTACCTATTTACATTCCTTTGACATTCGACGCAAGGCTAAAAGTTACATGAACACATTTCGTTTTTACAATTTTATGTACTGTGTATTGTACAGGTATACATTTTTATCACATTCATATTAATAGTCTTTAAAACAACTACGACTGGTTTGACTTTCTTTGAGATCTCTTACATCAAAATTATTCATACAAAATTAAAATTCTTCAATTCATTCCAACCAAAAAATAGGAAATTCAAACCTTCAGATCTCCTACTGGACTAACCCCGATTGCTGACTTTGCTGGAATGACATTAAACCACTTTTTGTTCTCAAATCTTTGGTTGAACACATCTGTAGCCATACTTAACATAAAATCTCCCAAAGCTTGCCCGGGGTTACTATTGTTAACTTTGTAGTAGGACATGTTACGGTTAGAGGCGATGCTATACTGGGAAAATATAAACTCCACAGCAGTTTCAAGCGCAGCTTTCGCCTTTTCAGCAGGTGGGATTGGTACCAATTTGTGATTCAACAAGGATTTGAAAAGGATGCCAGTGCTGATGTCCAGGGCTAGCCTACAAAACAACAAGACATAAATTATGTTCTCACATGCTAATATTAGGAACGCTTGTCATAATAAATACATGATTTGATAAGTTTAGAAGGATTTGAAAATATTTCTCAAAGTGTTCACTCACTTTCTCATGTGAATACTAGGAAAGGCCAAAGTACCTCCTACAAGTACCATTTGAGCAAATAGTGGAGCCAGAGGTGGATACAAGTCAAACCTGTCGTTTGAGAAAGACAAATTACAGCAATTATCATTAAATTAACATGTTGCATTGAAAGTTTGAAAGATTGTCAAGTCCATGATTTACCTCAATACATTAAAAATGTATCTCTCCATCCTGTACACGTGATCGGGTTCGTGCGATAGTTGGCCTGATAGTTCAATAAGACAGGCAATTTTGGCTGGAACTGGTTCTTCCTAAAGAAAATAAAAGTGAAAGAATATGTCCATTAAAAATCTATAAAGCGTGAGGCACTGATTTATTGACTTGTGTCATGTAGCATTCATCTTTGTAGATTTATTGCATGGCAGATGATATGATAATTAAGGGTTTGAAATAAAAAAGAAAATAGTAATTTGTACATCAAAGGCGTGACATTTCGTGTCGGTGATGGTGATAAGACAAAACACCAACATTAGCCATTATCTTAAATAGCTCTATTCTTATTGTTCCACGTGTCCATTGTTTAATTTAACAAAAATACAGTGTTAGTATACTTACCAATTTGCCTGCAAGGTGCAAAGCTGCAATTCCCAAGAGCATGAATTTGGAGAAATTGGGTGGAATACGAGTGCACAAATATGCGTCGATAATGTACACCGCTAAATGAGCCACTTCGGCTGGATACTCGAAATACTTTGTTGTTTTTATCACCCATTTGACCACTTCGTTTCGTTTCTTCACAGCTTTTGGATCCGTCAAGAATGATGATGTTATCGCATTATACTTCTGTTGTTTTTCCAATTCGGTCTGGAAAATTTCTGCGATGTAAGGGACCACATTGTCAGAGAAGGTATGTCTCCCACGAGTTCCAGCTCTACTGAATTCAATTTCAGTGCAGATTTTATTCACGATGCCTTGAGGACTTGGATCGTATTTCCGAAGTCCATGAGTAAAGTCATGATCGATTTGTTGCAAGAGACTTTGCACATTTTTCGTGCTGAGAAACAGATTACGGAAGATGCCATGTTTTACAGAGGTATCCTTTGCTGCTTCCGCTTCTTTCTTGTGTCGGTGCAAAATGTTATGCCAGTTCCAGCTCGCAATAAAGTTGGCCCCCTTGGTCTGCTGCTGAATAACGGTGGGAAACGTTTGGATATATTGCAAGATGTGCTTTTCATGAAAATCCATGATCCCTTTGTACAAGCCTGGGTCTGGTGCTGATGCTGATAGTGTCCGGGAAAGGCCTTTCAGCTAAAAAAAAGAAGAAAATTAATACACAGACATGCGTAGATAAATTTTATATGCATACTGAATTGATACATTTTAGAGTGATCAGTGATCACTACTGATCCGTGATCTTCATTTTCATTCAGTGCAAGTAGTGCAACATAGTATATATGCAACATGCAACTCGGCTATATAACAACTTTGCTTTACCCGCAAAGCAACTAAACTAGCATAAGACATTACGATTTATGGTGCAACAAAAAACGGAATTTACTTTGTTAAGCAAGCTAGGCGGCTTTATGCATACAAATAAGGAAAGAAAGTAATTTAATAATATGTCCCGAGAAGAAACTTTAAAACAAAAAGAGCTCCACCCGACAAATTACCAAAGGCCAAATGAAATAATGGGAGCAATTTCATTAGCATGTTATGAATGAAGCGCAAACAATGCTGTTGTATAACAGGTAGGTTGATATTACTTTACACAAACACAAGCACTTACACATCATATATAAGCTATGCAAACTGCTTTATAACAACCATCAACAATGAAGCAAGGTGAACAATTGAAATTCTGAGTGTGTGCTAAGTGCTATATAGCTTCGCTGCTTATGACCATTTTACTCCAACACAAAAGCAATCGAAAAAATGAAAAGAATCACACCCAACGACAAAATACAAAATGACATGACAGGATTGGTGTTCCTCCAAAGGTGAAAGGTAATTAAATTAAAATGAAAATACAAGTATAATTAGATTTATTTAAACAAGCTTTCTGTTAGACTTACCGGTTTGATTCCTAAAGTTGGCTGATATTTTTCTCTTACCGCTGAGCTGCCAATAACAGAAATCGATCTCTGTATAGTCACTTTTGGTCGCGGCGGAGTTGCGGGCATTTCGTCGACATCTCCAAAACTCGTGCTGGCGTCCATTGTAACTGCCTTACTGACAAAACTGTTTTCAAAAATCCTTTTAAAAAAACTTAATTAATTCCAGCACAAATATCACAATTCTTGGGATTTACAAGCTTTCATTCATTGAAGCGGTTCAGCTTCCAAGAATCACTGACATGAAAATGGCGGCCTGAAAGATAATAATGAAATGCTCTTTGTGGGTTAATTTAAGGGATTTTAGTAAAAAGATAATATTACTGTGACCAGCTACCAGCATTGTTGTTTTAAAAGCTGGAGTTCACAAGCATTTAGACATTGTCCCAAATTATTTTACAGTTTTTCATATTTCATGCATAATTTGCATACACATATGCCTAAAATCAATCATAAATCGAGTTGCACACATGTATGCATGTAAAATGGTTACAGGAGGGTACTGATGGTTGTACTAACCTTGATGACAAAGTCGTTGATTTAGGGATCGTTTTTTACTGCAATACCTGGAAAGTAGCTGAAAGTCCCAAGAATAAAATGATTTAAAGTAAAGATGTAAAGTGCAAACCTGAGGAAGGTGAGCATACATAAGTTACATACAACATGCCATAAAATTTCAGTAATTCAAATTCAAATGAACTGATTTATTCTCCTGCATGAACTTCAAAACTAAAAAATGAATTCTGACTCTAAATTTCCAAGCTAATATATGTGTACACATTTACACGCTTCAAGTTTATCATTTACCCATGCAAATAAACTTGGTGCTTACATTTCCATATTGAAAAACAAACAGCAAATAAAAAATTCACTTTAAATCGGCAAGGAAAATGGGTCTCATTTTACTTCTTACATGTGTGCATATACAATATACATACGAGGATTATGGTGATCTAGTACGAAACGAATTCACAGAAAAGGAGACGACATCCTCTTGTGCATATCAAAAGTCTCAACTCTCAACCAGATTAAATTCATGTAGGCGTAAAAAGCTGAAGTTGACTCAGACTTTTGAATCCTTTTAAAAATCTATTCAACCAAATGAAATGTGTGCTGGCTCGGTATTTTCAATTTGGAATGAGCATTGTTAAAATAATATTATGCATGGCAAGGCATGCAGCAACCAAAAAGATGCAACAGGTAGGCAAGGCAAGATGTGTATCATGATGGTGTGGAGTGGATTATGTATAATAAAATTTCTTTAAAAAAATCTCTTTGTTGCTTTTTCTAATATGCTACACAACAATGATAGAAGATGGAACTTTATAATGTTGCATTGCAAGTATTGCACACATCATTTAAATGATAAAATAGAAAGAAGGGTTGGATATGAAATGAAACGGATCAGATTATCTGCTTACTAATATGTACCCACTTCACGTATCTTTAAATATGCTATTATGCCTAATATGAAAAGAATACGCGACTACTTCCATTGTTTTGCTCCACGTTGTTGTAAACATTAAAAACATTAAATGACCTGATCCTTGTTACCTTTGCCAGAGTTTTGTCCTTTTTCAAATTGAAACCAGTGGACAAGAACGAGTTGTTCTTGTGAATCAACCAGTACGACGTTGGTTGGTGAGGTTGGAGGAGGTTTCAGAGCAGGAGCTTAGCAATTTTTTGAGTCTTTTTGTATGTTTGTATGTCAGCGTCACTTGTCACTGGCGAAAGAAGAGAAAAAGAAAGCAGCCGCCTTTTGAATTCTCACCTGTGACATCTTCATCCTAAATCTCGTGTCAGTCACAACCTAGTCACTGGACAAGTACACAAAAGAGTTCTACTCTGGAGGAATGTCACTGGTGACCAAGTAGGTCTCTAAAAATCCAGTCAGGTCACCCAGCGTCTCTGTTCATTGTCACAGGTGTCATTGTGGATACCATACGTGTGTCACGTTACGCTTGTGATTTCAGTAAACTACAACTGCCAGTACCACTGTGTTATCTAATTAATAGCGTTAGTTGAGCAAATGTGCCATTTTAGTCGGATTCATATCCAATTGCCAAAATGATGGTCCAAAAAGGCTTTAGGTTATATTTTCAAATATTAGTGTTCATAGTGCCCCTAGTTTACGTATGTGCCTTCTCCCATGACAAAGGTAGGAAATGGATTTCACTAGGCGTCATTTTTCTAAAAAGTGATTGCAGTTGGCACATATTTTCTATGCTGAGTTTATCTGATAATCTTTGAAATTATTATATCTTTTTGGCCAAATGTAGATCTATCAAAGTCATTACAAAAGGCAATCGAAGATGATCGATTTGTGATTGTGTTTGAAAACCTGTCTCCTCGGAGGAGATATCGTGCTGGTGCAAATGTTGACATTTTGTCAACTATCGAGTTCCCCCATTCAAAGCAACAAATTGGGTTCGCCCTGGATCGCAAAAACCATCAAGGTATGTACATTTAAATATATGCTTGTCATCATGGCCTGTAAATGTATTGACCTGACCATTCACTTTATTTAGCGACAGCCATCTTCATTGACAAAAATCTTGTGAAATATTTAATTATCTCTGTGATATAATCCATAATGATCTGTAATTTCACCCACAAATTCTCCAAAAATTGTTCTTCTCGACCCTAAATCCTAAATGCAACCTGAATTGCAAGACAAACTTCCTTATGAACCGACAGCCAATTCCATTTTTGACACAACCAACCAGACAATTTAATGTTCATAAAAAATATTATGGTTCGGTCGGTCAAAACACTTTGATACTTAAGTTCACAGTTCGTGTGAACGAACAAGGGAAAATTTTGTGTATTGTCACTTTTTTCAAGTTACCTTGCTGCTTTTACCTTATACGCTTAACATTTTATAGATTTCATATTTTCTCGTTTTCTTGAGAGGAGATCCATTGAGAAATTCAATTCAGAGCAGAGAATAAAAAATTGTTAATGTGACTTACATGCTTGGATTGGGCGTTAGTGATAAAGTACAGACTGCAGACACACGAGAATTACAAGTCAGCAGAAGAAATGTTGAGACGACGGTTTGTGTGCATTATCATATCTTGCTTGTTGTTCGTCACAGCGGGGGCTGTTGACATCAACGCAATTTATTAGGGTCTCTCACATCTACTCACACACACACTCACACACTTCAGTTCCTTTTATGGCACGAGCTCTCTCACAACTCACTAAAGAATGATACACCTTTTGATGTTAACCATTTCTCACTAGATGATTAGTGCAACAATTTATCTATGCACCATATGTCTTGTCTCTAAATAAAGCGAATAATCTTTTCAAATTATTTTTATAGATTCGTTGATAATTTGATTGCATTTTATGTATTTTTTCATGCAACAGTGGTAATCGAGACGATCCATGATCAAGAAAAGAAAACCCAAAATATTCCATCTGCCTTCCTAAATGAGTCTAGTAATCATGAAAATTTTGTGGTGGAAGTTACCCAGCCATGGACTGGAACTGCAAAACTTGCCTTATTTCTGGATTGCCACCCTCTGGGACTGCTTACCTTGAATAAAAGTCCACGCGATATGCTCCACAAGATCAAACCTCCACTTGTTCGAGCTGTAAGAAAAAGAAAGTTGAAAAATATTAGGAAAATAAACCAACTAGAAAGTTATAAGAGGCCTATGGCTTGTATTATATTGTTAATCATGAATCATTAAAATGATGATGATGACAATGGTATCATGTTAATGCTAATGTGATGGCTGACAAACCTCCTTTCACGATGCGACGTGTCGAAAAAGAATAGAGAAAAAATGTGTAAATGTTCCTGTAAACGAGCTGTCGTTACTTTTGATGTTTTTTGAAATAGAGTCGGGATCGAAGGGTAAAGGTTACCGTGCATCCCTCTCTGGACGCTAGAGAAGCCCTGGACGACCTTAGATGTCCATCAAGAGCTGAACAAGCTATCCAGCCAGCAACAAATGAAGTTATAACGTATAGGAGAGGTATGTCTTGTTTTGATTTTGTGTGAATGCATACGTCTGTCAACTATTGTTACAGGGACTAGGGACTGGAAAAAAGCTAATAAAAAGCTATTTACTGGAGGAAACATTGATATTATTACTTACATATCCCTAAATGGATGAATTTAGTCAGTTTTAGGAAAAGTAACATTTGAGACTAGCTTTACTAGATAAAAAAGTGTCTGGAGTCTCAAACTGCCCCGAGCCATTTTTTACTCTCTCACGAAATACTGACACCATTCATTACCCTGCGCAGCACAGCTTTCCCTTCTTTTCTTTGAATACTAAATGATAAGTAATGTAACCTGCATTATTAAACCGTAATTTTTTATACAAAGTGACTTTAATGAATTTTACGTTAAACGAGTTTAGCTAGTAATAAAAAAAGTTATACCTGAAATAAATAACGAATAATGAAGCATGCTCCTAATTAAAAGCTACTATTAATTAAATATATTACTTACTTTTTTGATGTATGAAACTTTTTAAATTACTTGTTCATTTTTGGTAAATCTCCCGCATGATTTTTTATGATGAAAAAGATTCTTGATTTTTTAATTGTTTTTGATGCTAATGTTTGTTAAAGTTGGGTCTGTGACAACTTCTTGTTCTCCACAAGTCATACCCTGCCCTTTAGTTCAGACAAGCCCTAGGGCTATTAACCGAGGTGAGGTGAGATCACTCATACCTGTGCGTTTTCAATTAAGTACAATATTGCGTATAACAATAGCTATGCATTTTTTGTAAAAAAAATAATTCAAAATTAACTGTTGTTGTATGCAAGTTTTATACTAACAATTTTAAACACGTATTTAACTAACCACTAGCCAATCTTAACCCACCAATCTTGTTGTAAGTATTTTAATCTTAAACTAATTAACTGTTAAAATCTCGTAGCTCTAACATTTTGTACTCCTTCTAAAAGTACATAATAGACCAGTGTCCATGTATGGTGCATAATGCCTTTGTTTATAGCGTCCCCTATAATCACTTAGAATCTATTACAGATTGAATTACTGTGTAAAGTACTGATCATGTATAGTTTAGTATATATACAGACACAAAAAGTGTACCTTATATTTTTGCGGATTATAGAGACATTCCCTACGAACAATTGGAATGTTTAGTAAGTTTAAGTTTCAACTTATTTTTTGGTATATTTTTATAGGCTAAATAGTTATGATTGTTTGTACGTGTACATGTGTACATATGTGGGGGCTTTTAATATTCAAGCTTCTTAAGTATTTTGATTGGTCATATATTATATTTTATGTATGATGATAAATACCCAATGATCATCTTTTTTGTTTTGTACCTCGTTAATCCTCTAAAACTTAAATGGTGTTTTTATGTTCGCATGATTCTTCAAGGTGACATCCCAATCTTATCTCCGGACTTTGATGAAAGAGGTAAGATGTAAATAAATACTTTGCTTTTTACACACAACAGGCGTCAATACATATATTTGAAATACTCTAAAATCATAAGACAAGAAGACAAGATCAGTAATAACTACAGTTTTAACTTTTCCCACCCACGCAATTGTCTCTATCTACCTACCTCTTTTCTTTTTTAATAGATTCACTGCTCATCAAAACTCTCCAAGAGTTAATCCAACAATGCAAAACACTTCAACTGGAAGTTGCAGGCCAGGTAAGTCAAATGCAATGATATACATACCTGTAACTTGTGAGTCATCTTATCTTTTGGTCTGATCTTTTCTCTCTGAAATACTTGCCAAAACCTCTACCTTTTCATACAGACTTGTTGTACTATTGAACTAATAATTCGATTAAAGCTGTCAGTGGTATGCTTTCATTGCGTGGGCAGTTTTGGATGTTGAATCACGATCATTGCCATTTTAAAAACAAAAACACGTCTTAAAACTTTTTAAAAGCCCAGAGAGTAAAAATTGCTAAAAGATATATTTAAGATACTTATCTTTCTTTCTTGATATAAAACTACTTTGTTTTAAAACTTCTTGTTTTATTGTTTTCTCTACTCATTTTTCGCCGACTCCTTTACATTGCATTGTCTCCTTTCTGTCTAAACAGCGTGAAGAGACAAGACAACTAAGAACATCTTTGGATGAATGTGAAATGTGCAAACCAGGTAGGCACACAATAAAAAACCAACATTCTTTTTTCAGTTTTTGTTCAAAAATCAATAAAAATGTCAGTTGATGCATTTTTGCCGGTATGTGCCGGCGCGTCACTGCCTTAATATGGAAAGTGAACTCTTTTAATTTGATTGCTGTTTAAACTTCTAATGTTTAATTTATTGCATTGTATTTGAAAAAGTGCAAGAGCCTCCTCGCACGGGTTGTCGTGCTGTTCCCTCACCATGCTTCCAAGGAGTCCAATGCTCTGAAAATGCTGACGGCACGGTTCGCTGTGGACCATGTCCTCGTGGCTACGTAGGCGATGGCAGAACTTGCAAGCCTGGTATCTCCTGTAGAGAGCGACCTTGCTTCCAAGGGGTTCAATGTTATGACACTTTGGATGGATTCCAATGTGGTCCATGTCCTCCAGGTTATGTCGGAGATGGAAGGACCTGTGAGAGAAGAAGGGGTTGTGAAAGTGGACCATGCTTCTCAGGTTAGAGACTCCTATAATTGATGTTGAAGCTTTAATAAAATGATATTATTATGATCATGACATGTGTGTCTCTTGAACACATTCCGTTTCAGTAATTTCTTTACAATTTCAGTAATATACCTTTTGTCTGAATATTTTAATTTTGATTATAAAACTAATACCGTTGTAATTATTTCATGTTTTTTTCCAATTTCAATTATACTTCAATAAATTTAATTTTACTAAACCCACGGGGCAATGTGAGAACTTATTTTTTCCTGTGAACGGAAACAAAAATTGAATGCTCATTATTTTTGGGGCAATAAGAAATTAGTGACAACTACTTTTTTGGACCATCGTTATTTCCCATGAATTTTCCCAGGTGTTCAGTGTCATGACTCTGAGGATCCACCCTACTACCGTTGTGGCTCATGTGTGATGGGTCTCACTGGAAATGGAACACACTGCTATGATCTTGATGAGTGTGATCTGGCCGAGCCTTGTGATCCTCGAGTGCGCTGTATCAACACTGCCCCAGGTTTTCGTTGTGACCCATGTCCTGTTGGTTTCACTGGAAGTCAAGGACTCCAAGGACAAGGGTTGGAATTTGCGAGAAGAAACAGACAAAGGTGCTATGATGTGGACGAATGTAACGATGGAAGAAATGGAGGATGTGTGGATAACTCCAGGTGTGTCAACACGGAAGGATCATTTTACTGTGGAGAGTGCAGTCCAGGATTTTACGGAAATCAAACACTTGGATGTCATAACAGACCTGGGCTCTGTCCCGATGGTTCCTTCTGCGATGAAAATGCCGAATGTGTTCGACTTACTGGGCTTAACTATTATGTTTGCAAGGTAAATGAAAAACATGTGCACATATTTCATTTTCTGAGTTTTATTTTGGCTTCTGACGCAATATAAAATTGATTTTTGATTTATGCTGATTTTTCATAGTGTAAAATCGGATGGGCTGGAGATGGTAAGTCATGTGGACCAGATAGGGATTTGGATGGTTGGCCAGATTACGATCTTGGATGTAGCGACAAAAAGTGTAGGAAGGATAACTGCATTGATACGCCCAACTCTGGACAAGAAGATGCTGATAACGATAATATTGGTATGGATAGGTTTTCAAATAAAATAAATCTTTTCTCAGCAAACAAACATGCAATAAAATTTTATTTGAATTTTAAAACAATTCAAGGTGACGCCTGTGATCCTGACGCTGATAATGACGGAATCCCAAATAGCCCCGTGAGCAGAAGATCTAATGTTCTTGTTTACTTTACATCTCTGTAGCTTGAAAGTATTTAAAGTTTTTTTGTTTGTTTAGGATAACTGCCCATTGGTAGCCAATCCTGGTCAAGAGGATACCGATCCTGACGGTGGAGACAAGCAAGGAGATGCTTGCGACAACTGCCCAACAATACCTAATTTGGACCAAGAAGACACGGACAGGGATGGAATCGGTGATTTGTGTGATCCTGATGTGGATAATGATGGTAAGTAATGAATGCGTAAATTAAAGAAGCTAATTTAAGTCAATGACATGTATGCATGTTGTTTAATGCAATTTGTAACAAATTGAATTTTTCAAATAGGAATTCCAAACGAACGCGACAACTGTCCAAGGACACCAAACTCTTCGCAGAGAGATCAAGACAGAGACGGTTTGGGAGATGAGTGTGACAATTGTCCAAGAGTTCCTAATCCCAGTCAGGTCGATTCTGACAGAGATTTGGTGGGAGATGCTTGTGACAGCAATATTGACAGGGATAGGGACGGTATTCAGGATAATGTTGACAATTGTCCAAATATTCCCAACAGTGACCAGAAGGATGCTGATAATGACGGATTGGGTGCGTAAATTGATGCCGTAAATTGTAACGTCTCTCGAATTAATTAACTAAATGTGGTTTCATGTTTTATTTAGGTGACGAATGTGACCCTGACGCTGATAACGACGGCATTCCAAATGAAAGGGACAACTGCTTCATCGTTTACAACCCTGATCAAACTGACACAGATCGTGACGGTAGAGGAGATGCTTGTGAAGATGATTTTGATGACGATCAAGTTCCAGACTTTTTGGATAACTGTCCCAACAATTCTAAGATTTACACCACCGATTTCAGAACATATCAAACTGTCGTGCTTGACCCGGAGGGCGAGTCTCAAATTGACCCGAACTGGGTAATCTACAACAAAGGAGCTGAAATCGTCCAGACAATGAACAGTGATCCTGGTTTGGCTGTTGGCTTCCACCGTTTTGGTGGTGTCGACTTTGAGGGAACCTTCTTCGTCGATACAGAGTTGGATGATGATTATGTCGGATTCATTTTCAGTTACCAGGATAATTCCCAATTTTACACAGTTATGTGGAAGAAGAATACACAGACTTACTGGCAAGCTACTCCCTTCCGTGCTGTCGCAGAGCCTGGAATTCAGTTGAAATTGGTGCAATCCAACACAGGTCCCGGTGAAATGTTGCGAAACTCATTGTGGCACACTGGAGACACCGAACAACAGGTCAAGTTGTTGTGGAAGGATCCAAGAAACGTTGGATGGAGAGAAAAGGTGGCTTACAGATGGCTCCTTCTTCATCGTCCAAAGATTGGATTGATTCGTTTGAGAATTTTCGAGGGAGAAAATATGGTTGCTGACTCTGGAAACATTTTCGACTCT
The DNA here is from genome assembly GCA_034693345.1 of Entomobrya multifasciata. Lineage (NCBI taxonomy): Eukaryota > Metazoa > Arthropoda > Collembola > Entomobryomorpha > Entomobryidae > Entomobrya > Entomobrya multifasciata. The sequence goes on from JAQFXM010000351.1 coordinate 35,485, forward strand.
ACTTTGAAGGGAGGTCGGTTGGGTGTATTCTGCTTTTCACAAGAAATGATCATTTGGTCTGATCTTGTGTACAGGTGTAACGATGAGGTGCCAGAAGCCATTTATCGCGAGTTGCCTCCCAGGCTTCAAGCTGAGGTCGCCATTGACCGAAGCAAGCCCCCTCCACCAAATTAAACATATTCCCTTTTTAATTTTTGCTCTTCTCATCAAATAAGTTCTCCAGTAGTAGTTTATCACTGTATGAAACTTGGTATGTACATTTTATTCATCATGCAATGCAAAATGCAATGAAGCATGTAGTACTTTGAGTGCGATTTGATCGACATAACAATAATGACAAAATAATTGTGCCAAAATTACTACCATCAATTTACTCTCTTGAATTATCGATGTATCACGAAATAATTTTTAAGATTTATGATCTTTGTTATGATGTTAGTATAAAAGTTCAAGTAGTAATAATTACTATTAAATGCATTAACAAATTCAACTGTTATCCTCTTCTTATGTATATTATCAATTGTTATTCTTTGAATATTATTAAAAAATAAATTGCATTTTCTACTATCTTACATTTAAATCTGGAGTAATATATATCATTAAATTTATAGACAACATTGGAAGAAACATGGTATCTCACTCAAATTTTCCTTGGGAGAAAGGTACATATTGAAACTTGTTTATTACACATCAAGTATTGAAGTAGTAGTTCATAAATTGATTTAGTTTTTGTAATATTTTAAAAACAAATTGAACAGTTAAAAAAAATTCTCCGGTTAAGTTAAAAATCTATTGAAATTTACAGTTAATAGATAACGGTTAAAAAGCCCTTTCATGGTCGTATCATAATCATAAACAAACTCGCATACATTCTTGAAATCCATTAAAGATTACATAATTAGTGAAGAAAACGACAATCATATTTACAAATTTAAAACCGATTACAGCGTAAATTCGATAAGAAGACGTTAGATGATAAAATGTAAGCCTTCCATCCTGACACCTTGCGTATTTTCATCAACCAAGAAGGCCACCTTTGACAAGTATAAAACTTAGAGCTAGATATTTACAGGATGATTTATAAAAATGATGAAACGCTGATTCATTTGTTGTTATTGTTAACTGCATTTTCATTCCCCGGCAGTGGTCTTCGGAACAACAGGATATGCGGTTCTGTTAAAAATATTCAAGAAACCATTATATATCAAATCAAGTCACTAAATTCAGCTGATATGAGGTGTTCCAGTGTACATAAGTAACATATTACTAATTATGACTAATCTAGATCCTTACCCGGCTCATGATTCATGTAATGGATCCATCCTTGGCTCTGCTGGACTCCAATGCTTCGCCATTCCGTTTCACTCATCAGTTTGTGCCTTGGAACATTCTTTGCCATTTCTTTAGGAAGGACCACATGCCTATCAAAAGGCCAATACAACAAAATTAAATTGAAACTTGTGATGACATATGACAAAACACATAATCATTCATTAAGCTTAACTTGACACTTTCTTTTGACAGCTGATGACATATTTTAAAATTACTTTACCTGTATTCAAAGTGGTCATCTTGATATTTATTTGAGTAGTAAATATCCTTGCTAGACATCTTGGCTAATTGTATAACGAGTCTTCTCCAAAAGTTTCACAACAATTACAATGTAAATGCTTCACTTCAAAACTGTCCAGACCCCAGAAACCGCAACTGACAACTGACCGTTTGCAACTCAATCAGATCACTAGCTGTTTTGACAGGTGTAGAATAAAAACACTTGAGTGTAGATTAATTAACGGATACTTTGAAAACACTTTTTACAATTAAGTTAACTTTTCAAACTGCGTTGAATGCCAATTTACAAAAAATATCTTTTGTTGTGTGTTATTGTGCAGCACAAAATTTTGTAACAGAAAAATGAAAATGAGACATGAGAAGAAAACAAGGCTGTTTTGTTTTCATGAGGAACAAGAAGCCGCCGTGATTGGTTCGCTCGCATACAACGGCCAATCTAGGAGATTTGTATAGTCCCACAATGCCCCCAAGAAATAGGTTGTAAGCGCGTAGCAATTCATTTTGAATGTACGACATAAACAAGCTGATGAGAAGGGTGCACTAAAAATGTTTGTATTTTGTGAAACAGATTAAATTATAACTGTGCTGACTTTTCAGGTGCTTGTGTTTTTAAAAAAATGCAGATTTAATTTGACGGGCTAAATACGTTAAAAAATATTATTTTAAGAGTTCAGATTAATTAGAAAGTTATTATAAAATGGACAGAGTCAGAGATAGACACAGGGAACGTGACTTTAGTGACCGTGACCGGGACAGAGGCCGGGAGAGAGATAATGACAGAAGTCGAGGGCGAGATAGAGAAGCTGTTCGGGATTTTAAAGATAAGGGGCGTAGTGGAAGTCGTGGACGAGATAGAGAAGTTGTTAGGGATTATCAAGAAAAGGCGCGCAGTGGAAGCCGTGGATGGGACAGAGAAGGTGATAGAGAACGTGAAGACAAGAGGCGTAATGGAAGCCGTGGACGTGACAGAGAAGTTAGTAGAGAAGACGGAGGGCGTAATGGAAGTCGAGGTCGGGATAGAAAAGTTGAAAGGGAATATGAAGAAAAGGGGCGTAGTGGAAGTCGTGACTATGATCGAGGTCGAGCTAGAGAACGTGAACAGGACCGTTCGCAGTCCCCTCGTCCAACTTCAAAATCAGGGAAGAAAAAGAAGTCAAAGAAATCCAAGGACAAAAAGAAGCATAAGAAAGATAAGAAGCGTAGTGGTAGTCGTAAAAGAGATTCTTCAGCTGCGTCAGATTCATCAGATTTATCAGTTGCTTCAAATGATTCTGTGGCTTTGATGGTAAAATTGGAAGAGGAAAGAAAGAAGCAGTTAGAGGATATGAAGAAGAGAAAGGAGGTATTGAAACAGATGGAAACCCCAGAGGAAAAGAGAAATCGTCGACTTGCCAAGAAGGAGGAGAAGGAAAGAAAGAGAAAGGAGAGAATGGGTTGGGATAATGAGTACCTGCATTACACCAATTCAGATAATCCATTTGGGGACAGTAATATTTTGGAAACTTTTGTGTGGAAAAAGAAATTGGAGAAGGTTGGGTTGAAAGATATCAGTCATCAAGAGGTGGAAAGAATAAATCGTATGAAGCAAGAAGAAAATAAGAGAGAGCTTGAGAAAGTGAAAAAGAGGCGACTGGAAAGGGAACAAGAACGAATGGCCCGAGAAGAGGAACAACAAATGCTCCAGCGTCAGAAAGAGGCGAACCAGTTTAAAGAGTGGGGAGCACAGGAAGATATGTTCCATTTGGAACAGGCTCGTCTTCGGTCAAAAATTCGTATTAAAGATGGTCGTGCTAAGCCCATTGATTTACTTGCTCAGTACATAAGTGCGGAGGAGGAGGTGGATGCAATAGAAATGCACGAGCCTTACACATATCTGAATGGACTTACGATATCTGACTTGGAAGACCTTATTGAAGACATCAAAGTATACAAAGAAATTGAGCACGACAGAAATATCAGCTATTGGAATGATATTACAGTTATTGTTGAAGATGAGCTGAGAAAACTTAGGAAGTTGGAGCAAGATGATGATTATCGGGTGGCGCTGGAAAGGCGTGAAGGAATAAATGCAGCGGTTACCCACGATGTAGCTACAATATTCAAAGGAAAGACTGCTGAGCAGTTGCAAGCGTTAAAACAGCAAATCCAATCAAAGTTGGATGGCTCATCCTCTGGTGTTGATATCAGTTATTGGGAATCCTTGCTTTCACAGCTGAAAGCTCACATAGCACGCGCACAGCTCAGAGATAGACATCAAGAAAACCTGAGACAAAAGTTGGCTCTCCTTAAAGCAGAACAGGGAGTTGCAGACCCAGAAGGTCAGGAGAGTCCAACTCCAGGTCCTTCATCTTCAGCAGTAGCAATGAGAAATCCAGACGAAATTCCAATGGATGAAGACGAAGAGTCCCAGCATTCCATGGCTTCAGCTTCCGCTGCAGCAGCATCTGAAACTGACGAGGATGATGATACTAAAGAATACGTAGATGAAACCATTTTGAAATATGAACATGGATGTTATAGTCCTAAAATGATAAGTCAAGATCAGATTGAACCTGGCATTTTTGTCATTGGCGAAGAAGAGGATAATGCAAGATTACATTTGGCACGTTCGCAAGTGCTAAATGTTGGACAAAAGGTAGAAAATGTATGGACTGCGGAAGAGAAGGCGCTGCAGCATGAAGCTAAGAAAGGAATGGCGGACGATGAAGCAACATTTGCAGTGGAAACACCTGTTGACCAAGTGTACCTTTGGAGTGACAAGTATCGACCCAGGAAACCTAGATATTTCAATAGGGTTCACACTGGTTTTGAATGGAATAAATATAATCAGACCCATTATGACATGGACAACCCACCTCCAAAAATTGTGCAAGGATATAAGTTCAACATTTTCTATCCGGATTTGATGGATAAAAATAACACACCTCAGTACTTTTTGGTAAGTTGAAATACTTTCTTTTTAGACATTTTCAATTTTCATCTACTTTTCATTCAGCAATCCACGATTGCATATTGTTTTTTCTCTGATACTAACTTATTTTGCTTGTATTATTTCAGACTACTTGCGCAGATAACCAAGATTTCGCCATCCTCCGTTTTCATGCCGGTCCACCATATGAAGATATCGCTTTCAAAATCGTAAACCGTGAATGGGAATACTCCTACAAGCGTGGATTCAGATGCCAGTTTCAGAATAATATTTTCCAATTATGGTTCCATTTTAAGAGATACAGATATAGAAGATAAACTATATCTGTTAGAAAAGTTATATATTATAAACTACATGATTACGTATTTAAGTTATTTTTTCGTTTTTGAACTCTAAAATATAATATTTAATTACTTTGTTCGAAAAATCACAATTTTCAGTTATCTTCGATTGCTCTGTACATAAAATAAAAGTTAAATATTAATACTATTTTTTCTAAAAGAAAATATTTTGCGTTTTACAATTTTTTGGAATCTTTTCAAAATTCTTTCATCTTGCGTGGCAGTATATAAATTACATATTATTATTATGCTATTTTCGGTATATTTTGATTGTTTACAAATACAATTTAAGGTCACTTTTGATAGTTCACTGGAATGAATTATTTTATTACACTGTTGTAAAAACGAGGCATATGCCAATCACGACCATGACTGTATAAATTTGCACAGCATTTTGTTCAGTTTTTCTGGCTCATCCAGCATGACCATGTGACCCGCACTATCAATAAGTTCCAAGAAGCTCTTCGGTATAGTTCTTTCCATTTCACATTCCTCCACTAGGGTAACCACTTTGTCACGCATTCCATAAGTAAGAAGGGTAGGTACTGTGATACGGCGATAGAAGGCTGAGTCTCCTTCAGGCCAAACTTGTCCAGATAAAATATTTCCGTGAATTGTCGCTGGAAGGACATGCTTAAGCTCTGGATTATCAAATCTTCCACGGATCCGGTTACTGTTATAATAAAATCATGTACATAATAGGATTGAATAAAACTGAATGATTTCACCCACACATTTAGATATATTACACATTTTAAGGACTTACCTATGGAATAATTTGCACTTCCAAGCGAACCAAGAGTCTTGACAGCACGTTCGCCTTACCAGGGGAGTGGGACCGCCACCAGCTATTGTAATAAGGAGGGCGACATTTTTAAGTCTTACTCTTGCTAACATGGCTGCCAAACAAGCTCTGTCAATCAAATGGAAAGTTAGTGTTACTTAATTGAAGTTTAAAACATCAATGTTTCCAAAAATCTTTGTTTTCGTTTTGTCTCAACTTACCCATATCCATGACCGATAAGTACTACTTTCACATCCTCCTTGCAAAAATGATCAAAAATAAGTATCAGATCTTGAACTAGAGATTCAAACAGGTAGTACTTGGGATTGAGCGGAGTTGACGAAAGGCCATGGCCAAGTAAGTCTGGAGCAACAATTTCATATCCAAGCTGCTGGAAAAATTCATATTGGTGATGCCAAACATCACTGGAACCTGCCACGGAATGGACAAAAAACAAAAGAGGCTTCCTTGGCGCAATGTTATCAGTCTGTGATAAAGTTGGAGTAGCTGTTTTGGAAGAAGTTGTCGGAGAAATATTTTGGCTTTGAGGTTCTTCTGTCGTAATCGCATCCTCCTCATCTTTCTTTGACGAGCTTGTAGAAGGGGAACGACTTTGCGTACTGGTAATTGCTGTATTTTTGTCACTGGTTGAGCTACTGACACTACTTTTAGATGTGTTTGGCTTATCAGTCTTGTTGTATCCACAATCATCATACTCATCATCTTCATCTGAATTCTTTTCGTCATCATCCCCCTGAAACGCTGGGTTTGAAATACCTTCTTTTAATGAGGATGAACTGGAATCACTATGAATTTCCACTTTGACATTAGAGGACGATACTGGTGATGGCGATGAAAAGTCATCCTTTCCATCTTTACTACTTTCAGGAGTTTTATTACTACTGTCATTCATTCCCTGCTTACTCCACTGCTGTTTGGAGGTGTTGACAATAGCTATACTGCTAAACTCCTCTTCATCCCCCATACTAACTGTAGGCTGCTGGTTAATTGCAGGTTCACAATTTCCGTTATTATTATACGCCCACGCACGTCGTTTGGCTGCGGCAGCAGCCCTTGCCATTTCCAGTTCAACACTCACTTTACTATTTTCTTCGGGGGATATACCATTATTGTTATTGCTTTCTCCACCACCCCCACCTAATTTCGGTCTATTTTCTGGATTTTTAGCAAAAATACTGCGGAATCTAGGTTTCCTCGCCCATTTTGAAAACCAATACTCATCTTCATCATCATCACCTTCTCCTCCTTGTGCTACCGGAGGGGATTTAGCATTATTTCCAGATTTTTCTGGAGTGGCAGGACTTTCTTTGGAGTCCACGTTTGACTGACCATCAACTGACCCTTTTCTGGAAGGGGAGGGCTCATCCTCAAAGCTTCTTATGTGTATAACCCGAAGCAAGCGGTCTTTTCCTACTTCGATAAATAGCGCTTTCACAGCAGCGTTTTCATCTGACAAAGACGATGAACAGTCTTCTCCCTCTCCAACAGTGAAATTGGGGTTAACCCTTCCACCATCATTATTATCTTCCCCGGAAGTATTTCGATAATGGGAATGATGCTTGGCTGAGTTGGCTTGTACAATTTGGAGGGGATCTGAAGGTGTAACACGAGCCGAGTTTTTCGTGCCGCATAAGCAGGAAAAACAGGAGCTCATGCATTTCATCGCGAGACCGATGATTTCCAAGCAGAGGAGCAGGCAACAGGTAGGTGTGTGTTTGCGTTTCCGGGTATTATGTTAAACCTGAGCCAGCTCCATCAATACCAAGTGTGTGTATAAAGCTTCCAACGTTTGGAGACAAAGTACATATGCATGTAAATATGTATGGTTGTTGCGTTTAGGAAGGTTTTTCAAGTAATCAATTAAATGAGTTTCTTCCTTTTTCTGTAACTTGTTTTCTTGTATGTTCTCTGTTTAATGGAAATGATCATGTTTAAAAACAGTTTTCAACCCACTCACGTAACACTCCACCAACACCTCTTTAAATAGCTGATTACGAATTGTATTTATAATTTTTAGCTTCTGTGGAGCATCCCGTGGAATAGCAAAACTATTTTAAGAAACATTTAAAACTTGTTTCATCCCAGTTTTGACTGGCTACTATATCATTTTTGGTTGAATGCAGAGGAATCTCTTCCAACAACCAACCCATTAATTATTATAATTCAGTGTTTGTAAAAAGTGTTTATTCACGAGTACCATGAATGACGCTGCCGTGATGACACGCTTAGGTATATGGTGAATGAAATTCATATGAACACCACAGATATAAACCACGCAGACAGACACAAGTCACAATATTTATATTGTTACACTGACTTTAACCAAACATTCACCCAGTCACAGTTACTCAATCTTTATCGTTCTCCTTGTAATTTCCATTACAAATTTTTCTGTAAATGGTTTAGTAGTATTTTTTCAATTATCGCAACATTTGATGTTCCCATTAAGCAACGATAAACGAGACAAAAACTTATTTGGACATAGCTATGAATATTATGAGGCAATTATTATAACGAATTCATTTAGATGCGATGAGGTAGGCAGGTCACGAGGATCGACAAAAATTAGTCTGCAAAAATAGATCTTTTTTTGGTGAGAATTAAGTGAGGAGTAATTTTAACTAAAATTATCCCTTGACAAACAAGTGCAGTCTCATTCTGGAATGTAGTGCATCCACCGCTGGAATGTATGTGAATTTTTGGCAGGTTTTGTTACCCCATTTATGTTCATATTTTATCAATGAAACACAACAGTCACGTTCGGTCAACACACACAAAGTATAACATCTTTACTCTCTACCGTTTCTTTATCAATTATCACACAACAAACTTTTAACACTTTTGGATTAGTACATTTAAACTTTTTTACTGAACAGATTACAAATACGCCCGAGTTAATCACTTGAGATTATTTTTGAGACAGGAGGAGATTCATTCAGTCTAATTCATCTTTGAACGACTCACACTCAACACATCATGAAATATGACAGTTTTCCTTCTTGGTTTATAGTGAAGGTATACAGATTAGTTAGCGTTGTTGCTGTTAGGTTGTAGGTTGTTAGCATTAAATTTCATCTGAAAATTGCTTTCTTGATCATGATAGGTAATCTTAATGTGTATGTGTGTAGACCTCAATTTTTCTGACTGTGGCAATGATAAAAGAAAAATTGGTAAATGCTAATTGGACGTGCTGAGATTCTCTTTGGATTGGAGGAGGTAGAAATTGCTATATAATTTTTTTGTTGATATAACTGTTAATCGCTTGAAACTCCTTCTTGGCGAGAATTTGTAACCTTCCCAAGAAAAGTACTTACACCATCACTACCACCACCACCATGTATAATGTATGAAGAAATAATTGCGATGCGATGCACACTTGTAAATTTTATGACTATATTGGTAAAAAGATTTTAAAGAGTTTTCTTGTCAGCAAAGAGTAATTTAAGGGTAATATTCATATGCATATATTTTATGTTGCATGTGTGTGTTTTACTGTTTCACTGAATAATTTGCTCGTTACAATAAATACAGACGATATAGTAGTTTTAATGGTACATTGAACATGATGTGTGTGTGAGTACTAAAAAATTAATCAAAATCTTCTTTAAAATATATTATAATACTGATTTTCATGGCTTACTAATATAATAGCTCATGTGGTAGTATGAACGATGAACGCTGTTACAAACGTAGGTAGACGATCCCACACACACAACAAATAGTAATCTTAATCAGATCAACTTATCAAGAAAACTCAATCCACTCTCTGCAAATTATACTACTTGGTTAAAACCTGCTAAGAAAAAGTTGAGTTTTTACTTGCATATGATGAGTTTATGTTAAAACTACTTTACTTGGTTTTGGTAATGCTCATGTGAGGAAAATCCTTACAATAAATTTCTCATATGAATAATAATATTATAAAGAAACCACGAAGAAGATGATACCTTATAAAAGCTACAATATTTAATTTACTGAGCAGAACACCATAAATATTAAGAAGACAAGTGCACACAGAGCTCTTATATGAAGAAGAATTGTTTGTGTGTGAGTGAGTGTTTAATAGAGGATGAATATGTGTTGCATTGTGGGATCGGTCGGTCCATCATCAACTTTTGTTGAAATTGAAATACAGGAATTGTCTGTTAACAATGGAAATATGTGTACGCTCATGCTATCTAAGTACATCTCTAAGCATTCCTTTACATATTTTTTGTTTGTATAGAGCTCACAGTAAGCGTGAATCTGGTCTTTGTACTGGGCTAACTTGATTTTTACTTTTTTACCATTTCACAGTCGCTAAAGTAGTCTATTAAAAATTGTTCATAAAATTGAACAAGTGCAGATGAACTGACTGACGCAGAGAACCATTGTTTGTTGGTGTGTTTGGGTATTTGGGTATGCATGTATTTATCATAACATCATCTCTCGCAAAACTAGATTCGAAGCTTTTTGATGCATTTAAAGCTCCTGATTTTAAAGGTGGTGAAGATCATGATCTACTCGTTTTTTAATGCTAATTCAACATTAATCTCGCTGAATAGGATAAATGAACATGAATGAGAATTAGATTTAAACTCATCTCGCTCATCGTGATCTGATGCTTTAGAGTAAATTGTATATTTCGTAGTGAACTTTACAACACGACTGTTGAGTGCTGACATTACAAATTAACCCTTATTCATATTCACTAAAGTTTGTTTTTAAATTATTGAGTTCAGATAAAAATTGTGAATTAAAGCTAATGCGCTATGTCATCACAAAAATATATGTACAGAAGTATAAGGTTTTTTATGTTTCACTATTTTTGTAGTCATCGAATAGAATTTTGCATGACAATTCAATTGTCATTTCATGTACACATGTCGCTGTACTTTTAAAGTAATCATAAATGAGGTACTCTAAAATTTATAATGCGTAATATTTTCGTACAATAGCTTTTTACACATATAAAAATATTTCATGGAGTTTTGGATCACCTTTATCTGCATAAGAAAAAATGTAGTAGACAAATTGATAGTAGCATAATATTATTCCATCCTAACAAGGTTCAGAAGTGAAACGTAGTATCAGTGTCACATGATGAAATTTGCATGCAGCTTTTTTAACAAACCAAAAGAAAAGGATAAAAATATGATGTGAATCTTAACATCGCAGATATACATTGATTTTAGTTAAGAAAACATGAGCTTGTTCGAGCCGTCTCGGACGTTGAATGAATGTCAATGAGGAGCCAAACAAGAAGAAATAGAATGGTAATCTATTCTCGTACAAATTATTAGCATGAGCTTTCTTTTATGGTGCATATATTATTTTCCATTGTTTAAAATGTCTAATAAAAGGGGTGTAAATTCCATCTTTGGTTTCATATGTCTATATTCACAATTCTTTTCTATTGAAATAAATCTTGGATGATGATCATGATTAAAAATCAAGACATTGTCTTTGGGCCATTTTTGGGGAAAATATGGACACTGCTCTTGCTGTTTTTATTTCATCTTGTCTGATCGATTAGGGACTTACTTACAAGCTTCAAAGACAATGACATTGAACGTATGAGGTGTGATTGACATTTTTATCTTTGTAAACAATACTGCAGTAGAGTTATGTTACACCTCTGCAAATATGTACGTTATGGCTAAAGGAAAGGTTAATGAATGATTATTTGGCTTTTAGATGAGATAACCATATTGAAGTGTGAAATCCGTTGTAACGAGCAATTAATGGTGGAGGCGGAAGGCGGAATGGACGGAGTGAAAGTTGTTAGAAATCGACAATAGCATGCTTAGTCCAAAAATTATCTTTTTCATTAACTGAATTATTCTTTTATTATTGAACAAAATTAGAATATATTCATGTTTCGTCGTAGTATTCTTTTGTAACATATTGTAACGTTAAATATTTTCTATAAAACTAAGAATCAAATATATATACATATGACATTTATCATGTTACACAGTATATTTCATTTAATTATATGGCAAACAAAAAATAGGTATGTCAATAAAGGAAATAAACTACAAGTCAACCAAAAACATCCCATCTAAAGGGGATGTGACAGAGCTTTAATCCTACTTATACGACATCCGTTAATAAAATGTTTAAAGTAAAACAACACCACATTAAAAACAGTAGTGAGATGTTATTATGTATATGTGTTAAGCTCATGTATCATTGAGAAATGTACATCGTCATTTTTCGTAAAGATTAATAACAACAATTAACACATTTTTACAACTTTACGTTCTTAACCAAAACTGTTAATAAAATATGGGTTGCTTATAAACTTAACAATAAATCATTAATTAAATCTAAATGTTAATTAATGCCATTGCCTTATTATTTTCTTGTCATCTTTATCTTCCCCTTCACCATAATTAATTGGGAATAAAAACAATTCCATCATAAATTAAATAACATTTATATTGTATAGTATATGGCATTTGACTAAAAATTTATGACTTAAAAATACTCTAGTAAAAACAACTCTAAAGTTGATGAAATAACAGTATATCAAGCTGTATACTTTAAATATGGAATCAGTTCTTTTTTATGCGAAGTTTTTAACAAACGAATTATTCATCTCTTTTTGATATGATTTCTCAAATGGTAATTTTAAAATGGTAATCTTATGTCAAGTAATTCGCCAAATTTCATTTTCGGATCATTTGGGAGCACCTTTTCGTTTCGCTAAAATTACTAATTTGATAAAATTTTCGAGTTAAAAAATCTCGTTTTTTAGATTGATTGAAATATTTCAGTTTTCATAAAAAATCGTTATTGGATCGGATTTGATATTGCGCGGTTTATAATTATAATGTACAGTAACAGCAGACAAATGGAGCAAAACTGTGATTAATTACATAGTCTACTGTGAGCAAAAATCATTAAAATTGTATACCGTAATGCCCGTATGTATACTACCGGTAATAATAAAATGGGCACAATAATTTATAGTTAGTTATGATACCAAACACAACCATTGATTAGATAAATTAATACTTAATATTTAAGTATTGCTCTGCACACCTCAAGAATAAATTCATTTAATTTTGGAATCTAAATATTTGAGTCATCTCAATGTTAAGGCACGTGAGCTCTTGAAAATATTTAAAAAACCACAATTTACAAAATGACACTCAGATACAAATTTTTGTGCATCGTAATTTCGCGCACATCATTTAAGTTCGTTACATAACAAATAAACCATTCATTTATCCCTACACCGAAACGATAATTAAGCAAACAATTTTAGTATTTTTATTGCTTAATTGAATACATTTCGGTTGATGTACAATTATTACTTTATCTCAAAAATACTCGCGGAAGTAAGGACGGTTCCGTTTCACAATTTATTAATTACACGATTCTCTCGCTCATTCATGATTACCCGAGCTTATTACCCAAAAAAGTCTAAAAAATAAACTTGTATTTTTTCAAAAACTATACAAACAGTGAATCAGTTGAAGAAAGCACGTTAAGTTTCAAAGTAAGCATTGCTTCTTTATAAAATAGCAAACGAAAAAATAGCTTTAACGAAAGATCTGTTTTCATTAGGAAACTCTTTCTGGAAAAAAGACTGACTTGCAGCAATATAGGTTCACAATATAAGTTAAATATATTATTTTCTTAGAACAAAGACAAAAAGCCCAAATATATATTGCCCAACTAAAATCTTTCGGTTATTGTGTAGTAGTTAATACAGCAGTAATATATATAGCTATGAACAAGCTCGTGATTTAAGGAGATATTTGCGAAATAAAAAAGACATTAGCGGAGAGCGTAGTACATCTGGAATCCTGGATCAATCAAAGGTAGAAAATTACGCTTATCTTCCTCTCTTGATATACGACTGATGAACATATCTGTCTTGAGGCCCTGATGTGTCAATGAGAACAAGACTAAAGACGATTGATTGTCCCTGTAACAAATCATCTTTAGATTCCTCAACAATAATAGCGCAAAAGGGTTTCCCTTCAACGTCCTTTTGGAATCGATTACAAGCCTCAGGTTCCCAAAAAGTGCCTGCTGTTCCCAAAACTGCAAATATTCAACAAAAATAGTGATGATCAGTAAAACTTCTACAATTTACATAAGTTTAATAACATGAATGTATTTTAATAAAAAATTACAATGTAATTTTCCTCGATATGCCTGCGCGGGCAGTTTTTCCACATACTGACGTCTCAGTGGTCGAAGCTGAGAAGCATCAGTCATTTCGAAAGAACCATGATCAATCAAGTAGACCATAATCTGAGGTTTCTCAATGTTGAAAGGCTTGACAATTTGCACTCGGACCCAGTTTTGTCGTGTGGGAGTTTTTGCAGCATAATATCCCTCAAGGACCAATTCTCTGTGATTCATTGAAGGCTTTATTTTCCCATACTCTGTGTAAAAATCTGTCATTGTTTTCTCCAAGTGCTTCAGATTTTCTGATTGTCGATAATCTTGGATCTATAATCGAACATGAATAAATTCACAATCAAAACCTAAAAAAATCCAATATGCAAACTAAAAAATGAAACATGATTCAAAAATTCAAACTTACACAAAAGTTATGTGGACCAACAGCATTGCACACGATGACATCAACCAAGTTGGACTTTAGCTTGGAGAATACTCCAGACTCGGGACCTTGTTTGGCATCCACCAAGAAGTCCTCCTTAATCTTGGCTGTGACAACGAGCACAGCGTCATTGTTGTTGTTTGGAATGGTTCCGTTTCCATTTTTCATTTTCACTGTATCCACAGGTGTAACTGTTTTGGATTCAGTAGTTTTTCCGTTCATTTTTCCAGTAGTAGGCATTTGGGACTGGGGCGTTACAAAAAGGAGTGAGGGGATCAACAGAGGAGGAATGTATGGAGGGTCTTGGACTGGGGTAATGGTTGGGGCGGGGTACAAAACACACAAATCACTATCTCATATTGCTCCAAACAGATTTTGATTTTTTACAAATATTTTTTCACAGTTCCAATTTATAAAAGAGTCAGTCTTTTAAAGACACAATTAATTGAGAAGGCACAAGTGCGTAAATTTTTCATCCAATTAGAAGAAACGTGCAATTATAACAGTTAAAAGAGTTTTTCATGGAGAAAGTTGCAATTAATGGACTACTCCAATCCAATATAGTCGATTGCTACAGTGCAAACTAGAAGAGGAAGTATCACTATTCAGCATTTAGTTAACTGATTGTTGATTTTGTTCGAAAACTGGAACACAGGGAATGCCACAAAAAGTGGATGGATGGGAAGATGGGATGACAAAAGGATTTAGTTTCTATGTTGCTTCTTCTTTGTATGGTGCAGGTGCAGCAGAAGAATTTTGATGATGATGTTGATGGATTAGTCAATATTTTTCAGCATAGTCAGTAGTTGTGCAAGCCTGGAACGACTTGTAAGCTAGAAGGCCAATAAACAGTGGAACAGGCCATACAGTCAGTCAGAACGTCGAATGAGGAAGAATTTCTGGAATTTAGAACTTGTATATTTTTGGAAGACCAGACCAGTAGACTACAAGCTACTTCTTGTGGAAGGATAAAAACATAAAAATGAAATGGAAAGGTGGATAGCGTCTAGTATAAATGGTGTCGTTGTGCAGTAGGCCAGGCCGAGGACATCACATCATCTCAAAGTGAAAAGGAAAAATGTGAACCCTGCAAAACCACAATAAAACAAACAAAATGACATTATAATATATTCGCAAAAAATAAGCATGTTTGTACTTATATCTGTAAATTTGCAGTAAAACTGCATTGTAAATCGTGAACATTAACATTATAGTTAGGGTAAAAGAAGGAGAAGTTAAGTTTAAAATGCACCAGCACGTCCGCAACATTTAATGGCGTCATCGCCCATGTCTTTGTAAATAGATGATAATATGCAAGTTAATAAGTAGTCAGAAAACCTTTATATTTTTGCGATGCAGTTTTTGCTTTGCATTGCAAATCGCAATGGACATTTGCACGCTCACGCAAAAAAATTAAAACTGAAAACGGATTACAAGCATAGTCAGTCAATAGTTCACAAAAAAATTACAACGTAAGTTAGTAACGGCATGTATGACATATCATATTAGCACTGACTGAACCAGCATTATTAGTATCATCATAAAAACTTCTTATGCGACAATACAAAACTTACAAGGTTGTAAGACCATCAAGTGTATAAAATTAAGACTAAGGCTGTTTATCTTCATAATAATTTTTTATTGTAATCATCACCAACATTCATAGTCATAAATTTAAATTTAATTTAAATTTAAATTTAAATTTAAAAGTACTTTTTGTACATATGATATGTGGTGTCGCTTTGAGAAGTAATGAAGATTTAACTGCTTCCTTTTGTGAATGTACCATGAAACTTAACTGACAACTATACACTTTTCGACAAGAGAGAAACAGTAGCATGTAAGCATATTTTTTATCAATTCTTAGATTCATTCATGTGGATAGAGTGGAGAGGACCTTTCTGCAAAAACTATTAAAACCTTTTTGGCAAGCCAAATACGGTAAATGAAATTAATGCAATGTCGCTGGTGAAGTAGTATATAAAGTGGTAGTGGGATGATAGTGATAAAAACTTGTGAAAGAAAACCATTTAGCGAATTTGTATTATCTTTGTGTATTTTGCATTTTATAAAAAATGCACATCATGTCTCTTTTGCGAAAAAGCAAACAAAGTTGAAAGTGCATTGTCAACAATATACTATTCATATCATTAAATGCCCAACAATGTCAAAGTACTAATAACAAGCTAACTACATACACCAGCTTTTAAAGTTTGCTTAATGTGCGTCATAATCAGTTTTATGCTTTTAATACTTTTAACATAAATGTGATGTGATTAACACCAACTAGCACTACCATTTAGTATACAAAATTGAATATCTCTTACATTTCTTTTGCATATTTTCAATTTCAATGAACTGTGTAAGCTACATAAAATTAACCACTGTTTCTAGATGCTTCATGTTTGGGTTAAATACTATGTCCGAGGACATTCTTCTAGAAAGTTCATTCGGTATTTAGTTTGATATGACAGGCAAACGCAAACGCACAATTAACTATTTCGTTGGATGTCGGATCGTCAACAAAATGCATGGAAATTGAACCACGAAGTATTGACACATAGTGTATTTTCATTCCTTCTTTTTCATCTCTTTCGTTTCTCCTTTTCATTACCATTTTTCCATCTTCCTAAAACTCTTTCTATGTTTTTATATCTTATCTTATGCATTATACATGCTAAGTATAGTATATTATTTCCTTTTCCATGAATTTTCATGATTTATAAACATTTTGATGGATAGTATGAAATGATGCAAATACAATACTACCATTGCATTGTCGCCCTGAAATTAAAATTAGT
Organism: Entomobrya multifasciata; assembly: GCA_034693345.1. Classification (NCBI taxonomy): domain Eukaryota; kingdom Metazoa; phylum Arthropoda; class Collembola; order Entomobryomorpha; family Entomobryidae; genus Entomobrya; species Entomobrya multifasciata. The sequence goes on from JAQFXM010000351.1 coordinate 52,499, forward strand.
AATAAAGACGATCTATTTTGCATGTTGTACGTCGACTGAGAAAAACAGATTTTCAAGAATGCTACAGTGTGCTGAGTAGGAAAAGAAATGGGAGAATTTCGTAGTTTCATAGGGCCTAGTAAAATTTACATAATCAGAGATCGAGTTAACTTTTTTCTTGAGATTGTCTGGTGGTGGTGGTACGGTTGGTTGGGTATTCGGATGAAATCTCTTCGTTAATTTTCATTGTAATCTTTAATTGCATGAAGTTATCTTAAGTTAATTATTTTGCGAATTACGATTACGACATTTAAGATTTAAGAAAATCACTCAAGTCTCCCCGACTAAAATTGTTTATTGACGCGACACGCGACATTTTTAGTTTCTTTCGTATTTTGAATTGAGGCTTTGGAAAGTGTTTTTATTTTCTGAAGAAATCTCTTTGGCTCGACTGCACATGTTTTGTGGTGTATAGGAACTTCGGATTTTCAGCTGGAAGCTATTTGTGATTTGGTTGATTGAGGAAACCAGGAGAAAGTAAATTGGTAAAGTTCAGGATTTTTTTCGGGTTACGTACTAATTTGGCTTATTCAAGTGATTTTGGTTTTATATATTTAAACAGTGCCATTAGTAAGAATTGTAATTAGAGTATTAACGTTGTATGTTATTTCGATAGTTAAAGCTGTTTTTGAGAGAGAAAGTGAATATGGCGGCGGCAGCACAGCCCAAAAGGAATGGAGGTGGTGGTATCCCTTGGTACAAGGAAAAGTACCCAAAATTCAAGTATCTGGTAAAAGGAGACCCCGTCGTAAGTCAGATTCTTTAATTAACGTTAATGATTACATTTACGGCATTGCAAAACATCTGAAGGCTATGCATTTCCTTGTCTCATTGTAGTCTCTTAGAGAAGAGGATTTACAAGGATTGCATGGATGGAGGGACATCATTCCTGAGATGGAAGATTTGTGGAGTGAAAGTAAAAGTGTGTGTAATCAAAAGAACAAGAAGAGAGAATTCAAAGTGACCTACGGGGATCCAGAATGGACGGGTGACAGAGGCTACAAGCTTTCAGTCGAAGTAATTTTGACCACTGAACAATTTAATGTTTATAAAGTGTCTTTTTAACTGGAAAGTCTATTCTATAAGCTGGCTATTCTGTTAAAATATGTATTACAGATGCTTCATGTCGACTACCGGGGATTCAGTTATACCGCTTTCCGAGAGGACGAAGATTCCTTAAATAGACATTTTTGGCCTGTTGTGGAACAACTCATCGCTATATTTTTGAGCCCACGGATTGCCGAACCTGCCCGGAACCTTCCCCTTTTGCCGGGGGAACAAGAGGATGATGATCACTACCAAGCCCGTATGAATTTGATGCAGTAGTTTGACTCAATTTAGTTGTCTTAAATCAGTATAAAGCTTTAATCGCCCAATCGCTGTGTCATCACTCATCAGTAATCGTGTTAATTGTTGTTTGAAGTTTAATGAATATAAACGTAGTTGTAATCGTAACTTCGTTAGTTTTGTTAGAGGTTTAGTTTTTGTTCGATAGTATATTTCAATGAATTTTAGTAATGAACTCAAATCTAAAGTTATAAAAATATTTTCTGTCACAATATCAAATAAAGTTGGATAGCTAATTTCTAAAATTGTGTAATCTTTTATGAATTCATAGGTAGAAATGAAGAAAAACTATCGCTTACTTAACCTAAACTGTTTTTTTGCATGATAGCGTAGAATCTATGACCTCCAATCCTATTATATAAGCGGTGATGTTGGTGTTACATCGGCATACATAGTATACGTCAAAGTTACTGCATACTATATAAATAAATAGTAAACTCTATGTACGACTACAATGCATTACAGCTGACTGCATGCATGCACTTATTGAGAAAAGAAAAGTGCTTATTGCATACACCAATACTGAATGACCCCATCTCTCTTTACTACTACTTCTTGCTTGCTACCCATCATCATCATCACCGGCGTGACCGCAGCAGCTGCATTGTATACATGCAATGCACAACAAACACAGCTGTGCAGTTGAAACAAAACTCACCATCAACATCCG
>JAQFXM010000352.1:0-54534 GCA_034693345.1 Entomobrya multifasciata
ACACTAATTGTAATTACGATTTTCCTGTGTTCATGTTCGCATGACTGTTTTGGCCTAGGCGATCCGGTTTTTGTGCCTATTGATGATGTGACGACGACGCGATGTTGTCAGTAGTACTCAAAATGATGACTCTGTGACAAGTTCTTGCCATCGTACACAATATGTGAAACCAAGCAATGTGAAAAGCAAATTAGACAGTGCAATGCGATAGTGGCACTACATAATACTGTTCTCCGTACCGTGATGTGATGATACTTTAATTCAACGAGTTGCTTTGGAATGTGGGCTTGAAGTTGTCTGCGCTGCATTATAGTCATTTTTTGAAGAATGAAGAATGTGGTATGCTGTATAAGTTCTCAGCGCATCGCTTACCAACCTGACGATCTTTATCTACATGTGACTTCAGCTCTCTCACATGGAACATCATTTTGAAGGCTTCTCATTATCTTATATTATCCAGTTGCAGTGCACATTGTCACATATATCATTGATGAAGTTATATAAAAATTGAAGTCAGTTTCATTGTAGAACTGGTTTGGGATGGGTTATGCTTTACATGTCGAGCTGAACGATTTTAATTTTTAACCCTTCCATACTCCCATGGCCAAAGACCAAGGTCTCTAATGGATCAAACTGTGTCTATTCGAATTTTATTTTTTGCTCAAGCAAGGGAGCAAACTAAGCAGAGTGAAGGAAATATATTTCTTCCTCAGGGCTCATACAAGGCTCGAGAAATCTTAAGCTGCATTCTTGATACATTCCCCGAGTTGAAACCTCTAGCAAACTGTGTGATCCTTGCAAAGAACCAAAATTACCTGGACTTCAATTCTGATGAGGACATTGACTTAAAAGCGAACGACGAGATCGCTGTGATTCCACCTATCAGCTCAGGTAAAGCTGTATACGTATACATATAGCGATGCATATTCCAAGTTCCGAGGGCAATGCTTAATGCGTTGCAAAATTTTGTTGAATATAGTTCAACCAATTCTTATTTTTTCAGGCTAGTATATTCACGCACTTGTGCACGTCCCACAAAATGGATTACGTTAAGTTGGAAAATGGCAAGATTAACATGGAGGAGATTCACAGCCTTGTCACTTCTCCCCAGTGTGGTGCTATTTCCACTTTTATAGGAATAACCCGTGATAATTTTGAGCAAAAGAAGGTTTGCTCTAAAAACTTTTTAATCGACTCAAAAGAGAAAACCAAATCATTCTCTAGTGTCATTTCCTCTTACGCTTTCCATTCTCCCACACGCACTTAGCATATCCAAGTAAATGATCTAAAAATTGCTTGTATATTTTAGGTAGTGCAGCTAGAATATGAAGCTTACGAACCGATGGCAATAAATGAAATCAAAAAGATTTGTGGAGTGATACGAGAGAAATGGCCAGTGACACACATAGCAATATATCATAGGTAAGCACTAACGACAAGTACATCAACAAGAAAGCTGGAATAACTTGTATGAACCAGTTGAACACATTGGTGATACTAATTTTCACAATTTTACTTATGTTTTTATAGATTGGGCCTGGTACCAGTCTCTGAAGCCAGTGTAGTAGTGGCAATTTCTTCGGAGCACCGCCAGGAATCACTGGATGCCGTTAGCTATGCTATTAATGCACTGAAAGCAAGTGTTCCTATATGGAAGAAAGAGGTGTATGAAAATTCAGACGTTTCGGGTGCTAACTCAACTTGGAAAGCCAATTCAGAATGTTTCTGGAGCCAAAACAATATGAATCCGTCGGCACAAAGTGAAAGTAATTAACTCATGTTAGGGATATTTTATATGCAAAAATGGCAATAGTAAAAGTTTATATGTAGAATTATATATATTTTGTATACACCGGTGAATATAAGGGTTTACGTAGTAAAGCTCAATAATGTACGTCTTTATTGATCACTGAGATCGTTCTCTTGATCAACAACAATAATTATAACATCTTTAATATTGATAAGTACAATTGATAATAAATACATATATGATTTTCTCATGTCTTACTGGATGTCGTACCAGGTTGAAGGGCACAATTAAGTCAACATTATTACTGGCAGTTTCATATCATGTAAATCTAACTACACAAATTACTTATACTATGGGGCACCCAAAAAGTTCACGCATGTGAACTTCTACGAACAATAAATGATTAGTAGTGAGTTGATATATTTGGCAACGATTAAGACATAATAATTAACAAACTTTTTTTCTTCCGGATGAATTTTATAAATATTTTATAATACAATTGCAAACATAATAAATAATTGTCATTGTCTTTGACAATTCAAGATTTCTAAATCTTACGTTGCACCATTTGTCGGGTATTGCACTTATTGGCCTTCCTTAAGTATGTATAATGTCTAATGTCATTATTTTATCAAATGCTAAAATCTATAAATACATACATTAAGAAACAGCTATAAAGCTTTATTCTTACATTATGAAAGGCATTTGAATAAGCACAAGGTAAATAAAGTTGTAGGCCGCGCTTGGATTTTGGATAACAATGTTATGACCAAGATCTCAGAACCTTTTGCATGTATCATAAATTTAAAGAATAACAATATCATTACCGTAAATTTAATATGTAATAGTACATTGGACGTAATGTTTTAGTATTAGGTAAGGTAGTATAGTAGGTAGTATAAGTATTTTTGAAGAAGATATATATATCAGTTTGTGCCTTACTAGAAATTATTCATATTGACAGAGTCTGACAAAAATATGATCACGGGAGAAAGTTCATCTTTACATGTACTGTAGTCAGCACTCTCTTAAACTATAATTGTAGCAATTTCTTATTGCTATTACGATTGTTGAATATTTCAGAACCTGAAACACCTAAAAATAACCTTTTCTACATCTACACCACACCAATATTTACACATTAATTTTAGTTTAAAACAACTAGTACAATAATGCACTAGTGAACAATTTACTTCACTTTGAAAATATGCAATTCGTTATTCTCCTCCTGATTTTCCACTGAGCTCTTCCTCATATTGTTTCCTGAAACAGTCACCAACAGGGAAGAAATCCCAGGATCTTTGCTGATACATATTCCACACGTACGTTTCTTGACCAGTGTACTCTGTGTCCGGTTTGTTAATCAAGTGCATAAGGAAGAACCTGTCGAATCATTAAAAACGGATTCATATATTCATACTCTTTGTTATACCCGGATTTTTAACTTGAATGCAATTGATTTATTGTGCATACATGTAGTTTGCCAAATTATGCTCTTTGAGTACATGAACATCAAAACCATGCGGCACTACATCAAAATAGTCCTTTCCTATTCCACAGATGAAGCATTCTGATTCCAGTGTTTCTGATACACTGTTCAATTGATCTCTCAGTTCACCGAAAGCGTCAATGATCAAACCTATGACAGAACAACAATAGCGAGTTATACTGATTCCAGCACGTATGTGAAACGACCCGTAGGGCTGAATAGTTTATTTGTTCAGCGCCATGGAAGAGTATCATGGGTTATCAAACTCATTACATCAAAATTACCATCATAACTTTAAACTTCGTATTTAAATATGTTCAAAACAAATTATAATGATTTTACCCTGAATGATAGCCAACAAGATGACAATGACGAAGAAGAAGAAAGTAATGTCAAAGAAGATACGGTAAACTTCAGAATCTTCACCGTCTGGAGGTTCAATGACATCACCAATACCACCACCAGCTCTTACACCTTGGTACAGATGGAACACGAAACACTGGAGAGAAAAATATTTATGCATTTAGAAAGAGTCCGAGAAGAAAGCTCCATTTACATTATAAAAACTTATTTTAATATACCGTAGCCATGTCATGACATTTCTGGTCCACTTCATCGTCCTCTTCAGTGACGTAGAATTTACGGAAGAAGTTGAACGCAATTACAGTGTAGATGTATACAATAATTGACAGCAGCATTACAGTGAGGACCAGCTAAAAAAGGCAAACAATTTTAAATATCGGTTTTCTTCATATTATGATCAAGTAAAAAGGTCAGTATATTGTTACCTGTTTTCCGTTATGAGTGACAGACTGCAAGATAGTTTTCAGTGCAGGAACAGCGACAGCCACATCCAACAAGTGAGCAGCAAAGAAGAAATAATTTCCGAAATTTCCGAGGATAGAAAAGCAGAAATACCACAAGCTGTACAAGAAAGCCTACAAAATATACACAAATTTAGTCATTAATTATCATAAACTTATTCATGTCAATGAGTTTATGATTATTATGTCATTATTTATTACGTTATCAGTTAGAGTAACGCCAGCTTTCCAAATTTGATAGCGCCAATCCGCACCAGACAAACTAAAATATAGATTAAACGTAATTTATATAGACAAAATCTTATATGAAAACTAGAGGAAACAATTTGAAAGTAATTTTCTTACTAAGAAATAAGACCACCGCCCTCTGCTTTTTCCTCGACGCTGAAAGACGTTTTCTCCATACCCAATAAATTACTTATCTGATCAAAATCAAAGGCCTCACTGTACTTTTGACGTACTTTCTTCTTCACAAATTTGTCCCAGTAGTTGACAGGGAAAGATCTAAATTGAAGGCAAAGTTAAAATATCACGTTAGTGTGCACATTTGTATATTACTGAACAAAGTAAAATGGAAATATGCATTGAATTCGTATTACTTCGCAGATATTACAAGACGATCCCAATGCGCTTTCAAGTCATCATCTTCAGGTTGTTCCGCTAAATACAAACCGTCAAACTCCAAGCGTCTTGCGATTTCTTTTTCCCGTTTAAAAATGGCAAGTGGAATCTTAAGATGATAGTATGCAAACAGCATAGCCAGCGAAATGATTGAATGGACGACTGACAAGAATCTCATAAGGTGTGCCATATAGAAAAACTTTTCATCCATGTGAACTAGCTCCGGTACTTCCTCGTCTTCCTCTTCGTCCTCGCCATCTTCATCTAATGTACCATTACCACTTCCAGATCCCGAGTCCATCAATCCACTGCCTTCATAACCAGATCCCTCAATATCATCGCCGTCATCACCATCGTCGTCTTCAACAAGCGCCGTTGCCTTTTAAAAATAATAGCCCTCATTAATTTAAGAAAAGTTTTAAGAAAATTTACTTAATAATGAATGAATAGATTTTTTTTGCATTCATTTACCTTGAAGAACAACAGCATAAAGTTGATGGAGAAAGCAAGAACAAGAGCTACGATTTTCATGTTGTAGAAATTTCTTGCCAAGAAGCTAATCATTCCATTCAAATAGGATCCAAAGTCGATCTGAAATTGATTTTTTTTAAATATTAGTAAACCCAATTAAATTTGACTGAATAAATCAAAATAGACAAACTAGCTAAATTATTGCACACTAAAATCATCACCAAAATTAGCAAAAAAACGTTATATGCGAGTTAAAAATGACAGTAAACCTCCATTCCAAAAATAATGTAAACGTATGGTCTCTTCTTGTCCTTTTTCTTTCCCTTTCTAGGAGATGAATATATTTCGTTGTTGGATCGTTTCCCTTCATCATCACCGAAGCCTTTTCTTTCCTCACTACTACCTCCCTTCTTGGTAGCTTCTATGATTCTTTCAGCTTTTCTCGCACGATCTGCGACCAGAGAAGGGTCAGTTTCCAAATTTTGTGTATACTTTTCAGTGTTGGCATCTTTGTAGTCATTTTTGTTCCCATTTTTCTCCGTCGAATTCCCATGAGAAGACGAATGTCCAGCATTTCCTCCTTCTCGCTCATCACTTTCGTCATCAGCGTGGGCATCCACGAATGACCCTCGCCTGGACAATGGAGTACCATCAAGCAGTTTTGCAAGGCCTAATTGTTGATCTGTTAATCCGTCATCGGGGCTTTTTGGTTCTTCACTTCCAGGTTCTTGTTGAGGAAGAATATTTTGTATGAATTCTTTCAACTCGTCCATTGGTGATTCGGATTCGGTAGACTCACTTCCTGGAGTTGGTTGTTCGTTATGAGTATCTTTTGAATGATTGTGTTCATCATGAGTCAGTCCTTCCTCATCTTCGTCCAACTTAACATTAGGTGCTTCATCAATTGTGATGGTAGGAACTGTTGTGGTCATTTGCTGGCTTTTACTACTTTCAATATTTGTTTTTACAGGGGAGTTTTCTGGTGACTTATTAGTTTGATCTTCGCATTTATCGACCTGCAGTTTTTCCTGATCACCAGTTGTATGTTCATTCTGCTCCACAAAAGTTTCCTCCTTTTGAATACTGGATACATTTTGAATTTCTACCATTGCATCGCTGACCACATCTTCTTTTTGATTTTGCAAACTTTCTTCATGAATTTTTTCGGCTTTCCTTTCTTCTGAAACACTCTCTTTTTTAATGGGATCAGGTATGGTAGTGTTATCTATTTCAGGGTTAGTAACTGTTTTGGACAAATCACACAAATCAGACTCAACATCAGGCTATTATTATTACAGTTGCATTAATATTGTTTACCCATTCCAATCAGTTAGCATGTGGAGTTCAAAATTCCGTTAGTCATGTTTCAAACAATTGATTTCAAACTAATTATGTGCATTATAAGCACCAGACTTGGACATTACCTGAGAGGCAACAGAGGGTTCATCGTGCGTTTCAACAATGTCAAGTGGTGACGCAGGTGCAGCTGCCGGAGCTTCTGGTTCCTTCTCTTCTGGTGCAACTCTAACTGGGGAAGCTGCTCTAACAACAACAGCACCAGCAGCAACTTCTTCACCAGAAACTTCGCCTGCCGGAACAACCTCACCTGCAACCGCTTCCACAACAGCTCTGCAGACAATTTCCATCGTTAGGTACATAAATCATTTGCTAGTAAGTAAGTTCAAAATGCATACACACACATACCCCTCTTCAGCAGCAGGTTCTGCTGGAGCCATTATAGCCAACACTCCTTGATTTTCAACAGGTGGTTCTTCCGGTGGACCTGCAGCGGCGGGTAACGCAGGCACCTTTAGGGATCCTCCAAACTCATCTGTAGTTTTATCATCTTCTTTCTTTTCCGGTGGTGGACCTCGCATTAGATTAATCAGATAAATTCCAAGATACCTATGAACAGGATTTTTATTATCTTTTTAGCAACGCCATTCCCGTAAAAAACTGACAGTAAGCTAATTGGAGCATTGTTCCCTTACTTTAACATTCGTCCAAAACTACCTCCGCTGGCATAGAAAATCCAAAATAGCATTTTCAAAAATCCCAAGACAAGTTCGGCTGGTGTCATTGCTTGCAGTTCTCTAACTTTCCTCTTGATATTAGCCGGCGATAATGAAGACATGAAGTTTTTCACGCCTTCTTTACATGCTGTTACTGCTTGCTTTACCAACGTTCCCCTACAATTTTTACATTTCGGTCAATATTAAAAAATTGTCGGACAAAATTACACACACATTTTACAACAAATACTTTTAACGAGTTGTGCAAAACTAAAAAATATAAAGGTGTGTAGGTGAAAGGTGAAGTAATGTTTAAAAGAAGAGAAAATCATGCAAGGAGAGAGTAAAAGTGAAAGAAAAAAAACTACATCAAAAAGAAGTTTTATACTTCTTTAATAGCTACATACAATTTGTAATGGAAGCCACATATTTGAATTCTTTTGTGTAGTTGTGTTTCAGTGTCATTTTGTCAACGTCTTACCTTTCCTTCCAAGTTAAGCTTCTGCTTCGGGAAGTTCATGTAATGAAGATAAAATGTTTAGTGTGTCATGGTTTGTAAATGTGATAATGTGTGTTTTGAGTATAGACTAAACTAAAAATCTAAACTGACTTTTTAAAGGTAAAATGTGGTCTAAAATTATACTACTTTTGTGTATCCATGCAGGTAGTTTCATTCAAGGGAATACCAGACCTGATTGATTCTGGTGGGTTTGAAATGCAAGCATGTATAAGTATTTGATTTATTTTTGGCAGTACACAAATAGCCATTTTTAGTCTTACGATAACTGGCTTTTTGTGAAGAAAAAGGTCACATGTCACATTTAATCTGATTCACTTTAAATGTGAATGACCATAAAAACTCGAACTCTCTTTCAAAACTGTTCTACAACTTGCTTAGCAAGAGCTACGGGCTACTTTATACACTTTTCAGAATGGTAGACTTACTTTTCCTCCTCATCGTCCGTTGGCATTACAAACTTTTGTTCTCGTCCGTGAGAGCCACCTCCTTCCTCATCCGACGCCATCAACGCACTAGCATGTTGCATCTCAAAAATGGCATCCTCGCAGAAATCAACAAAGGCTTGAAGCTTTTCTTTATCACCTCCCTCCGTTACAATGGAGTAGAAGAATGCTCGTTTGGATTCTTTGATTTGGGGCTTTTCCCATTGCTCAATATTTGATTCATCAATCTCAAAGTATACACGTTCAATGCGTTTGCTTGAACCCATAATTTCAATACGTCCGAGGAAGGGTTCAAAGTAGTTCAGGACACTGCCAGCGGTTTCCAAGAATCGAGCGAGTCTAATACAATCATAAAAACGGATGTGAATATTTCAGTAATCATTTCAGTCAAAGGATTATGAAAATATTACCTTGGCTCATTCGGCATGTGCTCAGACAAATTGGTCAACAAAACAGCTAAATTGAAACCGATTTCCTTTGCGGGGTTGTGAAATCTTTCCGTGAATTCCACATAGTCAATCTTGCCGTCATGATTGGTATCGCAGCACATGAGAAGGAAATTGATTTCGTCACTGAAAAATGTAAAACGCTTATTTAGAGAAAAAGACCGACAATTTTGACAGGAATTATTACAAATTATAGACAGCACTTACACAGAATAGCTTTTGCTAGCTTCCAGTGTTTCTCTGAATTCTTTCGGGCTGACGTAACCATCTTTATTTTGATCCATATCCTAAGTTTTAAATCCCAGTGTCAAAATTACATTTAATGATGATAAGTTCATGATAAAAGCAAAAGCTTACATAAAGTTACACAAAAGACAAAAAAGCAAGCAAGCTTGATAACATAACAGAGGTAAAGGCTAACTCTAAATGTGTCCTTGAGGTAAAATTCGAAATAAAATTTGAGGTAAAAATTGTAATACACACACACCTGGAAAGATGATGAACAAGTGAGATCCTTAAGTTTCAAAAACATATCGAAGTAACGAAGGATAATCTGAAATTAAAGTGTTGAAATTAAAATAATAGAACTTAAGGACAAGAAGTAATAGAATAGGGCTAACATGATAATTTTACATTTAAAATACAGGAGGGAGGAGTATTATAATTACATACCACAAAACTTAAATAACTGTGCTTAAGCTGCATATCAAATCAAATAATACGTTCAACTTTGCTTACAAAGAATTTCATGACATGAATTCAAAATTAATGTAATGGTTTTTCAAAATATAACGGTTTCAGTGCCAATAGTTGGCGAGAAATAAATTAAATTTTAAAAAGCAGCAAAATATTTTATACAAAATTTTAAAGAAGTAATCTCTCGCTGAGATTATTCAAAATATAACAATTACTGAGTAATGAAAAGTCTATGAGTAGTTCATACCGAATGTGTTACAACGGCTTTCAGCTTCAAGAAAAGATTGAAATACTGAAGGTTTTTCTGTATACAATGTATTAATAGTCAACTTTGAATTATGAACCAATGAACAAGTACTTTCAATATACAATTTGAATAGAAAACTTTTGTATGAAATTATCAAAACAGTAACCCTCTGCTCTAAAAGGGGCAGTCATCATTAAATCACCGATAATCATCCTAAATAAAGTTTCTTAGTAAGTTCGTTACATGCGTCAATTCTATTAATTTACCTCAACATTAGAAGCAGACTCGACCAAAGTGTCAACCATCTGCTTTCCAATGGTTCCATTAACGACGTTACCTGTGCAAATAGTACAAGGAAAAATGTCAGCATTAGAAAAATATTTTTCTCATAAGTCTTCAAACACAATTTTGTTGTAAATACCTTCCAGCATGGATAACATCATGATGACCATGTCTTTCTGTAGATTGAGCATCTCTTTGAGCAAGTCTACCTGGCTAATATTCTTGGACAATTTGGCTTGCATGTGAGCGAAAAGGAACAGGAAACCTCCGATAGCATCCCACAACCTTGAGTGTGCCAAAGCCTGTTGATTTTGTGTGCAGGGACCCTGGATAACCTCAGTCAGTGTGTTGAAAACTTGGCTGGCTACTGCAATGGCCTTAAAGAAATTAGATTTTCCAGCAGGATCAATAATTTCCTTGCTTGAATAATGCCAGTAAAAGTCCATAATGGATTCTTGCAAACGAAGAAGGTAGTCAACAGTGCAAATGACAACGTTCACGGTGGTCGTATTTCCAGCCTGTGTCCTCAGGTAATTTTGCCAGTCTAAAAAAATGAAAAATGCATTAGACCTTACGTTACACAATGAAAATATTTAATTCATGAGTTTTTCATTAAGTTCGGTGAAAGCTGTTACCTAAGTTGTGCCCTTCACAAGTTAGCTGAATAAAACGGAAAAGTTCACAGGTAAATTCAGCATCATGCATGTTCTTTTCGCCAGCAGCTCCTTCAGAGCCAACACCAAGACCTTCGGCTTTCGTGTTACGTTCAAATGCATCTAAATCTAATACGGTACAGGAATTCATAAGGCCGGCAATTGATGTGAAGAAGCCTGCATCTTTCTTTTCTTTCAAATGGTTTAACATTTGCTAAAAAACAAAAACAAAAATATTACATCAATTATCTAAAGTAAGCAAATTAGCTTTTAAAGCTAGTTCCATTTACCATCTGGATATCGATGTTACCCCCACGGAGAATGGCGATACCTAGTCCTAATGTGTTCATAACCATATCTGATTGGACCCCTTTACAGGCATTAATTTGAAGAAGGACCATCTCGGCTACACCTCGATTTGCCAGTCTTGCTTGATGGAATAGTAATTTTTGTTTTTCCATTTCTTGTTCCTATTGGAATACAATTAAACTTAATTACACTGATTCAAAGAAAATAAATCACAAACCACAAGAACAAACTGTTAGTAGTACACAACAAATCAAAATCAATACCATTAGCATTTGCATAGTCATTGTTCCTCCTCCACTACGCTGCTTTAAAAAGTGAGTCACACACGGCAAACAATTAATTTTCATAATTTTATCCACCCTTTAAAACATTAAAAATACATACATGGATAGAAGGTCCTTCGCCTTCCTCTTCATCGCCACCTTCTTCTTCCTCCTCACCACAGGACTTGGCCATTACCACAGCATAGGACATGTACAAGGGATCTTCTGAAAGGGCTCCACTTCTTTCCGTCATGGCTCCCCTTGTGAAAGTTGTTACAAGCTGGGTAAGTGGATCAGGCTTCTCCTCTCCTTCCTCCTCTTCCTTCTTCGTCAGTTCAGCCTCTTCGAATGTTTGCTACAAAAAACATAAAGTTTACATGAAAATATCCGCAAGTCTATTTTGAGAACAAAGTCTTAAAAGTACAGCTTACGGTAAGATGCTCAATCATGACTTCCTGGCCCGAATTTTCGTCCGTCAGCCACATATCTCGGTATGTTCTTAGGAATAAATTTATGGCTCGATGCCTAAATAAGATGAATTTCCATTAATATACTTGAATTTTACAAAAAAGCAAATTTCACATAAAAAGGGAAATGAATGAAAAGTAATAAAGTATAGGAGGGCAGAAAAGGCAACATATAAATTAATATCTCACGCAAGTCACTTCAAAAGCACGCGTCTACTGTGAAAACTATTATGCATCAGCAAATAACTTGTATGTAAAATTATAAAATTAATAATCGTTAGAACCACTTAGAGTTAATTTAAAATAGTTAGATAGTTTTTTTTATCCAACGAAAGCATCGTTTTGTACTAGTAGGATCAAAAATTACCTTTTCAAAGTGAAGAAAGGAACACTCAGCAAGCAGGCAAGAGCAGCCTTTTTTCGAGCTGCGGAAAGTAGTTTGCGCCAACCACTACGGGTGTTCTGAGGAAACGCAGCCTGAAGTACCGTTTATATAACATGCAATTTAGTGTTTTTCCATTGTTAGAGCAAATTGATGCCTCAATTATTTTTTATCCAATTAACAAAAATCAACTAGATTTATAATATTATTTTTAACCAACTGAGCAACACCTACTAAACTAGATACATACTTATTACATATGTATTACAATATTAATTGAAACACGACATTCTTTCTCTTATTATTATTAAGTTTTTTTTTTCGATATTACTCATCCTTATACACTAAATTTTCAAAAAATCGGCCTAAAATATATAATTATTTTCCAGTAGTAATTTATTTTATTATTTATCCAACTTATGGATTTGTTCCTGCATTACTTTGTTCCACAGCAAAATTCGTTTAGATAATGAAAAAATATATGTATTTCAAACATGTGCTGTAACTGTTCATTCAAATATCACATCATCTCGCCTTTTTTTAATTGCAAAAACTCAACAGTTTACATATTTGACGGTACTTTCTGTCGTTTTCTAGTAACCCTCAAAAATTTTCTTTTAAAGGGGTTAGGTAAAAGTGTGGCACGACACGAGGATTAATTTTTTGGTGTGAATATGGTTAAAAGTTGGCTCCAGGGATAATGTACATTTTGGAGTGGAAGTGGCATTTTGGCATAATATAGTCTAAAAAAGACTATAAATTTGGTAAAAGGGGGATTTAGTAAATTATAATAAAAGTGCATGTTACATTCGTGTGATAATTAAAAAATTACCAATTAAAAGTTAATTTCACAATAAGATCAAGGTTTGCATTGATTAATTTAATTTCAAATTCATTACAGAGAGACGACACAGGAGAAGTAAAAAAACGAACGAATTGTAAAGGACAATTATGATAAAAAACTATTAACTAATTTTGAGAATTTTATGAAAATGATGTACCTTGGCATAAAATGCAAAGCGGTTTGGCGGAAGCAGGCAATGACAGCTTTTTTTCTGCCAACAGTAACCACCGAACGATACGCACCCTTGCTTGTTGCTTGAGGGTGGTCAATCTACGTGAGAGTTGAGAGGATAAGAATAATTTTACATTTCAATTTTTTTAATCATTTCTTTCTCACAAAGCTTTCTTGTTCAAAACTTGTAGGCTACAAGTTGTAGCTGCTCCACTTTTTAAGTCCATCCATTCAAAATAATATAAAAATTTGTGATAAAAATGTGAGAAAATAAAACTTAAAGTTGAATAACAAAAGGGGTGAAAATGAAAAAAACAAAAAATAAATTAATAACGAAGGTAAGAATGGGCGCATTCCTTGGCATTGCAGCATTCAAATCAGAGTAAGTAAAAGGTGACGTTTGAGGGTGCTTGGCTGGCATTTGGGAACAAAAAAGATGCGGGGAAGTGTCAAGGGGAGGATAGATCCACAACGATCTGAGAAGAAGATCCGTTATCTCTTTTATCAGAAAGAAAATTTCATCGTTACTTGTTTTTTATATTGATACTTTACCCTACAAAAACGTCCTCCCTAAACTTGCACGCTGATTTCTGACTTGACTGTTTACGTCTTTTACATGACGCGTCATAATGTGTATTGTTGCTCCAAGTAAAAATATATGTATCAAGACAAGTGGTGTAAAATATAAATCTTAACTATTACGTACCATGTGGAGACCATACAATACTTTAGCCATTGCCACGATTCTGTCGACAAGTTCTTGGAGTTGTTGTTCCTTGTTGACAATGCTGACTGCTTTATCATTGTTTTCCTCAGGGGACGGTTCTCGTTTGGTGCCTAGTTTGGAATAAAGGTGGTGCTGCCACGACATGGCATCGGAGGGGTCGATTTTATCAGGAAGGGTTAACTGAGTTGTAGCGTAGTCCACAATCTCATAGTCTTGCATTTTCTAAGGAAAATATATATTAAAAATTTGTTAACCATCATCGAAATGAAAGTTGTAACATTGTATATATATACTCGCTACATACCTTAAGGAAGCGATCCTTACAATGTTGTACTAATTCTTGTTCACGGCCTGCAAATAGATTGAGACCCACCGGAAGAAGACGCTTCAGACAAGCAACCAGCAAACTGGATGCCAGTTCCTTATCCTTGTCTCGTTTCTTGTCTCGGCTCTTCTTCTTTTTCTTGATCTGGAAGAGATTTGAATTAGTCTTTTCTATAATTTATGCCAATAAAATATTTTGACAGAGTAGATATGATGGTAGCTTCACCTTTCCACCCGTTTGCATTGAGGTATCAGCAACCACAGTCCTCCTGGTTGATGTAGGCATGATCAGAGCCATGTTATCAATTTCATTAGCTGATATGAAATTGGTCTCTTCACGTCGGAAGTACTGAGATTTTGACCAGATATTGAAAATTTCTGCGATATGATTGTAGAGGTGTTCAGCTTCCAACGAGTTATTCTTCAACCAAGTATTCCGCTGATAGTCAACGTATTTTATTAGAAGAGGGTAGAAAGCATAAATATCACGAACAAGAAGTTGCCATTCATCTTGGATTTGACTTTCAATCTGTTAAGTAAACCATTTTTTCAAAATTACAAAAGTTCAAGTCAACTAATCTAGGTTGAGTTGAATACGTAATATGTACATACCTGAGATGAATCGTCTGTACCCGATTTAAGAAAGCCACGTACTGACTCTTCTTTGTGGAACATAACTTCCGTTTTCTTCCTCAACTTTTCAGCAAGTGGGAGGATAGGATCAGTCAACAACTCTTCTGAGGAGTTGATGATGATCTGTTGCGTAAATTGGGCAATTCTTGTCATCCACATCGCTTGCTCGTTTCCAATATTAGTTTTGATTAAATTCAAAACACTTTTCAGCAATCTGTTCAAGACTTCCGAGGTGACATTTGACACTTGAGAGCTGTTGAAAACAATAAAAAAAATTCTAATTAATATAATCAGGTCAAAATGTTTGTCTTTAAGAACGAAAAATTAAGTAAAGCTCGTACTCTGGAGCAACGTTGGTTGCATTATCTGGACCCTGAGACCACCAAAATGGCAAATACGAACACAGCATGGGAAGAGTGATATCAATGATGTGTGGTTGCTCATTATATGTTCTCCCTGCGTCCACAAAGTTTTCGACCTCTTGAATAATGGCATCCAATCCTGGTACATTGGTAGCAAGCCGAGACATAAAATCTTGAGCAGTTTGTGGAGATTGCTCGAACAACTTGTGGAACACAGAGTGAGGATTATTCTTGTTCAGAGATGGTTCCAAGAATGCAATGGGGAAAGTTGAAGCAAATGCTCCAAGACAGCTTCCAATTGCAGGTCGATACCGTTCCAACTCGATTCTCATGTATTTCTTGTTCTTGTGCAACGTCATGTCAATTCCAAGTTGGTACAAGCTGCTTAACATCTTATAAGATGCCACTTGAAGGTCCTCAACTGTATAATTTATATTAAAATATGCATTTAATAAGCCATTTCAAACTTAATCCATATTTTTACGAAACTAGTAGAAAATTAGACTTACTGATCAAGTCAGCACCGTAATCGTATGCTGCGAGGTGATCAAAAAGGGACGTCAGAACCGGTAATAATACCGAATTGATGTAATTTAGCGAGGTTGAAGTCATCAAATGTGTTCCTCGAAGATGAGAGTATTTCTTCTCTTGTAGATTTACAATTGTATGGGCAAGATCATCCGCCGCATTATTGAAAAATGTCAACATTGATGTACGAATAAATTCAGGACAACTCTTCGTAATTGATCTGTATGAACATAAAAATAAATTGTGTTCCATATTTTCCTAAAATTAATTGCACGTTATGTCTTCTTCCACTAAGAATTACAAACTCACTTTGCATCAAATGCTTTGATGAGTACTTGAAGACAGCGTACTGTGATTTTTACGTCGCTTCCAAATGAGGTCAATTTTACTCTCAGCAATGAAGTAAGTCGACAGAATAGACTGCAACGAACAAAAAAAACAAGTTAGAAAGCTGGAAGGTGTATCAATGTACATACATAACAATTACTTAAAGTACATAACGCATACCTTGCAACCATTTCTTTTTCTTTCAACGAAGCCGCCCCATTAGCTGTTCCTCCAGTAGCGATCGCAATGAAATAGTTTCTGTGCGTATTAAAGTATTTTTCCATCAAAGGAAGAACGACTTTCGTGAAGAACTTCACATCTCTCGTTGTATCTTTAAAGGTGCTTCTTCTGCTGTAATTAGCGGAAGGAGTCTGGGCCTTAAGGTTTACAGAGGAAACATCCAAATAGTGAAGCAGTTTCTCAAGCAAGCTGTACGCGAATCGCCTCTCCAATGACTGTGCTGCAGCCCTGTTGGGATCCTCCTCGCTTTCATCCTGAGATTTGAGGCGGTACAAGCGATAGCCTTGATACTGAACGTATTTCAGCAGCTCATTCATCCTGTCACGGTCCTTTCTTTTCTCCTTGTCTGTCAACAAGTCGTACGGTACGACAAGTGGATGAGGAGGCCCGTAATGGTGGTCTAGTTCATCTTTTTTCTTTCTTGACCAAATGTCATGCAAATTTTCGGCCAGGCGTTCAGCCATATTTTGCATTTCTCTGTTGAGGGTCATGTTACTCATATCCACAGGGTTAGGATGATAATTGAATGGAGTCTGAGTGTCAGGTGCCGTCTGCAATAAAACCAATTATCAGAGCCATGTTTTTATTTCTAAGAATATGTCTATTTTTCAATAAATTCTTACTAAATCAGCTTTGGAGGATCGTCGGGTGGTGGTTCTAGCAGCCATGTCAATATCTCCTTGTTCAATTGTCCAGTTCAAAGCCAATAGTGCCTTGATGCCATCACGAATCGGCTCCTTGTAACGCTCTTTTTCCTAAAATATGGAGTTTCATTATTATTTTTCCAAGCCAGTCAGTAGTATGACTCGAGTCAAGAGTTAAGACAAACTTACGTATTCGGTTAATTTGTTGTATGGACGTAATCTTGGATGAATCCTCTCGTGCCAGTTGTAAGGTTCCCCATACTTCCAGCCATTACCTAGCTTACGACGTGCCCAAGCATCGTGCCAATGTTCGGAAAACTTGACAATTAGATTGTTCATATCGGCATTGATTTGTACGCTGCGAAAAATTGAAATTTTATGAAGGTTTTGTACCAGCTTTTCAGTTCATGTTATATTTATGCACACTTACATAGAAGTATCAATAGGTACTGGATTATAAGGGCCCTCTGACTCATTTGCGTAACTTCTAAACAATTCACCATCTAATGCTGCTGATAAACTGTAGTCTGGAGGTAACGCGCAGCCAATCGCACTCAAGCATGGCAAAGCTTTGCTAAATAGATCAGGATCATACTCCTAAAATTATAATATAGTGAATTGCGTTACTTTAAACTGACCTTTTCTAAAACAAATGTCACCTGCAAATAATCAATACATTTCAAACCTACCATTTGTGACAATGACTCAAAAATGTTACTGAAAAGCATCATTGTCAACCGTTTTTCTTCTTCACTGGCGCTTCCATACACTCCTTGTCCACCAGCTCCATAATACTTGCTGCACCTTTCATAATGCAGTGTTAGCAGCTACAATCAAAAGCATTGTTTTTATTAGAATAAAAAAATAATTTACTTCCAGTAAACCATTAATCAGTCATTTGCTTTCGCTAGTACCCGTAGTGCAACAGTTGTATACTCTGAAAGCTTAGAAACGTCCACAGTTAACTTTCGCAGCAACTTGAGCAGCATATTTGGGTAAAGTTCTCTTGTCAGCGCGACAAGGAAATCAGACACTGCCTCTCTTTGCCCCTTGGTAAGCATTTTATTTTTCGATAACCTATAAACAGTGTGGAGTGAAGCATCTAGTAAACTAGCATAATTATCCGCGTCTCCATAAAATCTCGAGTGCTTGATAAGTAGTGGAAGAACTGAATTGCCGATGTAACGGTTCAAAGCCAAGCCCATTTCGGAATCACCCCCTTCGTGCTAACGATATAAAATAAAATCCTATTAGTTCGAAATTAATTTAACTAAGTGCATAATCGATTTCAGTTTTCATACTTTATCCAAAATTGTTGCAGCACGAAGATCTGGCAAGAAAGCATCCTCCAGTAATCTCATAAAAAGATCCCGTTCTTCAATACCATAAACTCGTTCCAAGAAACGAACAATACTTTGCTTGTGATTTGGCACAAGACCTGAATGATAATATTACAAGTTTCCATTAGAAAGTTTACCATTAAGTGCTTATCGCAGACAAATATGGCTCACCAGGTGGCACATCTCGCTTCGGAGGCTCTCCTGGTCGCTGAAGTGGCTGTAAGGTGAATCTCAAGCTCAATGCTCCAACCAAATCTTCCAATGGAACCAACGACCGCAGAATAGCCCTAGCTCTGAGGGATTCATTTTTGCCCTACAAAATAGTAAATTTATTGCATCATATATCATGTCTTAAATGAACATGTCACGTTACAATGAAATGTGTTCTTCATAAATCCCAACATACTTGAGCAATAACACCAGCATCAGGGGCACAACGCCCAAGAAGATCAACAAGTGTACAATAAAATGCAAGAATGGCAGCTCCTGTGTCAATATAGTCTTCATCCTCTTCTGACTCTGGCATGGGGTGATTTAACTCGTTATCCATAAATCCATCGTTTCTTGCCGTAATTCTGTCCGAAAACTGAGAAGGCAACATTTCACGATACATTATTCTACGTTTTTATTTGAAAATAGTTCCAAACTCCTAGAACCGTGAAATCATACCTTATTTGCATCAATAATTGCTCTAAGTAAGCCATCACCCTCTCCTCTAAGAGCTGGACCCAGACACTCAGGTCGACGGATAAGAAGTCGAATGACAAGATTGGCATTCTCTTCTACGCTTTCACCACCAACCCATACACAAAACCTCAAGAAGTCTAGATAGCGTTCACCTTCTACGGGATCCCAACCTAAATCTGGATATCCTTTCTCAACAAGCTCAGCATTCGACTGTAACCCAGTGCGAGAAAGGTAAACTGCAACTTTCTCTAAAAGATGCTCTCTAAAATGTAATATACATAAATTTGTTATGCACTAATATGCCCTATAAAAATGGTTGACACATGCATATAGATAGTTTATAAAATATCAACCTCAGGGCCAAGGCCAGCTCAGTATTTTCCATAAGAGAGGAATATGCGACGTCTAAAGGAGTGCTTCCTCTCAATGAAGGACGGCTTAGAAGAATATTACTGTTTTCTAGCAGAAATCCAAGATGTTCAAACATAGCCTTTTGATTTTGTCGCGACGTTCTGCAAAAGAAGCAAAGGAATCGACAGCACGCGACAACCATTTCATGGGATGTATCCTAAAAACAAACATAAAAAATTGTTCAGGCCGTTGATCAAATTTATCCCACTTGCATGCTATGTTTGTACAACTAATTCCTGTTACCTTTTCCTTGGCAGGCTGCTCACCCCCTTCAACGGATGGAGCACCTTGTGCATCTGATTGTGTTTGTGCTCTACCCAATGTATTCATCATCAGAGCCATTACATTTTCATGAACACGGAGAATCCTAATCAGGTCAGGATGTTGGAAGAATATGTGATTATTAACCAAGTCCCAGAGAAGGAATCTCATTAGAGCTTCCTCTTCTTGTGACATTTGAACAGGAAGAAGTGCTCTAATACGGCTAAGACCCATCCACATAGCATGGATATGATTTATAGTTAAGCTGCTAAAGACGTATGTCTTTTGTAGTGCTTTGATAACCTCTCCAAAAGCATCGTACTGCCTCAACAAAAGCCTTAAAACATCAATAAAAATAAGCTAGAGATCCTTTTATGGAAATATGGAAATAGTAAAAAGTTTACTTACCCAAACATTTCCTTAATTAATACTGGAGACTCAAAATGAGTTCCCTCTGCCCATCTTACAATAGTTTTTGTTAACACCTTGCGAAATTTCTCTGCAAAGTATAAATATAAAATGCGATTGAGTATATGTAAAGCTCTTTAACCCAACTATTTCATATCCAAGAGAAAATTTACCTTCAGGTAACAGTTCCCGTGGGGGCTCCTCTTCTACTGGTGGTACTGGAGGTTCCAGTTTCTTAACAATGTTCAGCATGTCTATAACTTTTGTTATCATACCCAACTTTCCTCCCGTTTCACCTTCCTCCTAAAATTAGTTATTCCATTCATGACATAATACTCTAAACTCTAAACGTTGTCGGGTATATCATCGCAGCGTTTTGCAATTTAAATTAAATCAAACCACTTACACCGCCTTCTTCAGAATTCTGTAAAACATCCAGTGACAGTTTCTCCGTAAATCCATCATGATATTCACGTAGTTGACTAATCAACTCTTCACTGCAAGGTCGATTATCTTCATCAATTTCTTCCATGTTTTTAAATCCTAGGATAATTTTCATTTGCTCAATAGGTGGACAACGGAATTCACGCGTTTTCTTTGCAGCTACCGCTGATGGGAGATCAGATTGCTTGATCTCAACATATCGTCGCAGTTGATCCTGAAAGCATACAAAATTATTTTAGCATGCATAAATTTCTACATGCTACATTTTTTATTTATATCTTTCGAAATTACAAATTACAACTAACCGCCTGAACATCGCCAACATAATCATGGCTAAATGCAATGATTGATTCAACCCTGTGTCGCAGTTGAAGATCATTCAAATGATGCAACAAGTAGCAAAGTTGAAGTTTACAGCCCTCTGCAAGTTCCATCGAAAGTAGACCTTTACGATGATCCTCTTCATCTTCAGCCTCAGTTGGGAACCGTGAAAATTGAAAAAGGTCGGCTAAAGAAATGAAAATTAAATATGATACAAACAAAAGTTGCAACCGTAAAAACTATTTTGTGCTTTTTACGTAAATTTTTTTTGTCATTGTTTTCTTTACATTTTTCCTTGTCAGGATCCCATGTTTGTGGATCAATCATGACTAAAAGACGATCCAAATCGTCGTCGTTAATAATTCCGACCATGAACAATTTATCCAAAAGTTTGAGCAAGGGCCTAATAAAAGTATGAAATGCATAAACCTCTTTAATGACTTCTTTACTTATTAGACCAAATGTGATAGACACAAAAAATACAAGTTTCTTACACAAATAGATTTTCATTGCTGCCTCCAATGGGATCTCTATTATGAACTTGTTCTAATCTCACTGCTTCACCTATGGCAGTCATTGCAAAGTCACGAACGTCTTCGAGAGGAAAGTATGGACTGCTCAGGTCTTTCATGTCCTCTACGACAGAACTGAACACAAAAGACAAACAAAAAGTAGCAAGTTAATATCTTGTATTAGGTCACACAATAGCATTTTATAAAATTACAAAACTAACTCAATATCCGTCATGGACATCGCAGGTCTTATAGAAATTGTGGTGACCGATCGAATGCTGTGTCGCATCGCCTCATCTTCATAAAATTCTTTGAGTTCCGGTATGATAGGAATAATGAATTCATTTTTGCAGACTTCCCTGCACACACAATCCAAAAATTAAAATCCAATTAATAAAATAATTCTATTCTATTTCTTTTTATTGTATTGTTTCACACGTACATGGTGGTCGCAAATGATTCCAAATGAAGAGCAATAAGAATGTCATAAAACCCTCTTCTCAACGGCCCGGAGAGATATTCCGCTTGAATTGCATACAAAAGCTGCTTCTGGTCAACGTAAGCACACAAGCTATGAGCTGCTCGAAAGTTCGATTGATAGCACAAAGCGGCATAAAGCGTAAGCGTGTGATAATGGAAACTGAAACAAAAGTAAATGTATACATTTCAATCGATTTTATTCCAAGTTGGAGTTTAAAAGTAATCGTAATAGCTATAATGCTATCCCAGCTAATAGCCGACCTCAAAAGTCTTTCCATCTCAATAAGCTCCAGAATGTCAATACAGCGATCTTCTTCCGGAATATGCAGGGCCAGCATTGGCACAAGGTCATCACAAAGTGTACTCCATCCCCGCAGCTCAGATAATTTCAACGCATGAATCTTCAAATTCAAGTTTGGCACACGAGCCCATTGGTGCGGGCGAAGATATTGAACCTTCAATCTTGGTGGAAACTGAAAATTACATCAAGTAATTACATGAAACAATAAATCATTAATTTCATGCATCCAACAAATTTATCATTTCATCACTCTTTCCAACCGACCTGTGGCTGCAAATGCTTTCCAGAATTGAGTAAAACAGCAGAAGACAGTGGAAGTGTGGTCGAAGTCCGACCCAACTCAAATTGTAACATTTCTTTACTCGTCGCTTCCACAAATACAGCAGGAAACAGCTTCGTGCTCGGCTCCATCTTCATGATAAACACATTTTCATTTAACCATGTTTTCTCGCTTCATTGCAAGCACGCACACACGCAATGTTTATAAAATAAGCTTTGTTTATAAACTTTTTTCCGAGTGCATGCACTACCACTAGAGTGTGAAGTGAAAGCACTCATTTTTTATCCCTTTACCTTGTAAATGTACTTGGTCGGCTTTCCCTCACAGTAAAAGTTAATCAAGCCTGTGGCCGTGTCCACAGTGCATCCAATAAACATTCCTTGTGATGCCCCTTTCCCAGCAGAATCCTGTGTAACTTGGTTGTACAACTCGTCCGCTCTCACCATATAGCAGGAGCTTCGTTCAACACTATTTCAGTGCACACACACAAACCAGTCAAAAAATGATTACAAACTTTCTAAATTAATTAGGTCAATTAGGCGGAACTAGGCCAATTTATTAATTTATAGCTTACTGTTCAACTTCAGTATCATAGTCATCAGTTCCGGCAATCGTACAATGTCGAACTTTCTCGTTGGTGAAAGAATGGCTGTGAAAATGATACTGACATGTTACCCAACCCACGTACACGTGACTGGGATCCTGACCAGGGAAAATGCGGACCCCATAAAAGTACTCGTTGATCATTTCAAGGCACTCTGCATCATATACATCTCCTTCTGGAGGCTCATTTGAAGGCATTGCTTGCTGATCAGCTCCAGCACCTTTCCTTGAACGGTCTGGAACGGCAGGAGGAACAATTTTCATGCTACCTTCTGTAAGACGTACATTTGTTCCTCGAGTACCTGTCTTATCCTCGGGTTCTGGAGTTCGGTCCTTCCCTTCTTTCTTTCGTGAGAAAAACCTTTACACCAAAAATAAAATCTCTGTCAGGTCATTGTCTATCCTACCCACGTAGCTCAAAGTGATATTACACTTTGTAATATTGTGATGGTTTATCAATAATAAATTTATATCCATCTTAAATCTCATTCACTTCTTCCACAAAGAGAAAAGAGAAAATCACATCAAACGACAAGACATGTCAAACATCAAATCATTCCATACGTCTAAACATTGTCACACGATTACTTAAATGTAGTTTTTTCTCTTGGCATATTTAGTCATGCTATTATGCAGCACACACATTACACATTCAAGTGAAACTGAAGGGAAAGCCATTTATAAGGGGGTTTATATTGTTAATAATTACTATCTAGAGACATTGTGTTCAAAGTTCGGATAGTCAATAAGGTGAAAGTGATAATATCCATGTATATTTTAGTCTTTTCTCTGAATCCAATCTACCTTGCCGTAATCAATCCAAATGGTATAGTGTAGTGGAAACGACCAGTACAAAAAAAGTACAGCACAACACAATAGGCTTCGAGAAGAAGCGGAATGTGCACAGCAATTACAGTTACATAAAATATTTAACTTCTCACGCAGCTCACGTATTATATCTCTGCCGAGAGAGAAATGAAGGGGAAAGTGCGAGGAATTTTGGTGGCGTGACTGACTACGCAACTTTTAATGGTGATACTATTGTGACTATTGGGGATAGAGGGAATACTTTCGTTAAATTGCATTAATTCCTTTGGCAAAGCTTTATGTCTATTTGCATTCAATGAGGTTTCTACACACTTGATATGTGTATCTCTTGTGTTGTGTGTTTGCTTTAGATTGTAGATACAATAATTGTTTTATGTACATAGCATGTACGTGTGCATTGTGAGAGCAGTTTTTCGCGCACGTTAAGGGAAATTATAAAAATGTAGAAAATTTTCGTTCAAATATAGAAAATTGTAGGTGCTTATATGGTAATTAATTTAAAATGGTTCGTGAGGTATTGGCTTTAAAAAAATACATAGAATCGTTGAAAGCAAAAAATGCTTAGCTGAATAGCAACTAAACTTTGTATAGACATAAATATATATAAGATCATTGCTTCAGTTTCAGCTACACGTAATTAATTACTTATTTCACTGCGCAAGTTTCACTTTCCTTTGTGAGGTTTAGCCAATATCACTTTAGGGAAAGAAATGAACAGGGAAATAAAGAAAATGGGAATGAGACGCCATAATGAATTATTACGTCTGCTAATGGCTACTTCTAAGATTAGGACTTTTGGGACTAAGGGAAAGCACACATTAAAACTAAGCACACCGTTGTACTTGTATGTTTTGCACACATGAGACTTCTTGATACCAATCAAAATCATCCACGCCCTAAAAATCGTTTCAATAATTTAAGGGTCTCCCCATATATAACCCAACTCATTAGTCAAGTGGCATTTGAAAAGAACTTCCAAACTTTGAATTTGTTTCCTACCAGCTCGAAAAGCAAAATTACGTGAAAACGTAAATAATATATACATATGTATGTGTGATTTATTCTATGAGACATTATTTCGAGACATGATCATGAGTGTAAAGTTGTTTTCCAGTAGTGTAGAACCAGCCGAGAGCCTTGGGTCAACTGTTTCGGGAATGTGTTGGCTTTGACTGACTTGCGAATTAGTTAAAATATTCTACGAAATTTTTAGTCGGGTACAGCAAAATAAGTAGTTTAGCTCGTTTCATGTACAAATAGTCTAAAAGTAGTATTCAACTGTACACTATACACAGTATGGTGAAATAATATACATTGCACAGCCCTCAATAATGTAAAAGTTGCAATTTAAATACATGAAGAGATGTACATTAATTACTTACAACGAGTTTTATTACTGTTTTAAGTGATGATCTTAAGAATTTGTTAACCTTTCAAAATACATTGTAAATTAATGTCAATGTCTACCATATATACCTGCTAACTGAAGACAAATTATAATTTATTTTTAATTCATCTCACTACAAGCTACTATAAGGCTCTACAAACTACTGCATATTATAATCTTACCGATTAGCGTATTCCTTCCCAACCTCGGTAATTTCCTGAAGTGAATTCATGCTAAACAGCGGAACAGGCGAAGGCGAAAGTAGGCACAGGCGCAACAACAAGGTGGATTGGAGGTATTTTTTGATAGTAGTAGGGTTGGAGCACAGCGGTGTATTTTTTATGTAGTCAAGTTAGATTGCGTTATAAAGAGAGAGAAAAAGTTTTATGACAGTTCAAAAAACGCTTATTACGCAAAAACGAAAGTTATCTTTCCAAAAAAAATTATCGCAAAAAATAAAACAAAAAAAGTACAAAAATGGCATTATTAATGATAATACAACTAACGTTTTGAAAACGCCATCAAAAATTACATTAAAGCAGCATTTAATAAGTACTTTAGATAATTAATTTTTATTATTTTGTCAACAAAAATTATTGTGCGCATTGTAAGAAAAGTTCACCTTTTCAATGTGTTAATCATGGGTTTTCCATACTGTATGTTGGGCTTTCTATAAAAAAATTCATACATAAAAAAGACAAGAGGGGCACAAAATATATAGGAGTGTTTGTGAATTTGATTTTTTAGTATATTTCTTTTTAGAGCGTAAAGTTAAATTGATAGATAGATAGATATATAGTAAAAATTAATAGTTAAAGTGGAAAAGTAGAGATTTCGAAAAGTTATAAATATTTCCTTTTCTTTTTCACGTGGTACTCTCAAGCGTTATTTATTAGAAGACACATTCTTATTGTATATTATGTATGTTATTACATTATTATAATTTAACATTTTCGCATTATTCTTTTGGTAATAAGGAGAAAAAACGACTATAGATTCCGCATGAAACTAGCTTACCTGAAAGGCGACTTTCCACGTTCTTTCTTTTTGCTATCATCTCCCGGGGCAAGCAATTCTCCACGGGATAATTCGCCACGACCATAGTCGGAATCTACACGGATGTATATTTGGTGGATTGGTAGATGCGGAATGCAGAGAATCAGACGTGTGTGCAATAACAAGGGAATTGGTTGCAAAAAAGGATAAAAAATCAGTCCCAATGATCATATAAAAAAGTGAATACGAAAAGAATTGAAACGAAATGGTATTGTTTGTGTAACGAATAATATCATTTCAAGTAGACTATCTTGTCATACATGCAAATTTCAATGAGAAAAGAAAGATTATCATAATATTCATATATTAGTACCCTTTAGTCCTGAATCTGGATCACCTTCTGCGGCATCTTCCGAATAGCCCCGTTGGAGCTCTGTGTTTTAAAAGTATAGAAGCCGGAATAGCCAGAATTTTTCCGGTTATGGTTTTGAGGGAGTTCATTTTTTCGTACGAATGAACAAGGTAATTTTTGATTTCATGTAAGAACAATTATTATTTTTTATTAAGTTAAGATTTAAGGATTATTAGGCCACTTACATACCATATTCTACGGTCTAGAAATTCTTTTACTAACCTTTTATATCACTCATGGTGAACCCGGCCTTTTGAATGGTCTGTTCAAGGTTATTGGTTCGGATATACTGACCAGTGGCACGAAGACGATGCTGGCGTACTCTAATATCTTGCCATCTTCGATTTTTTTCGTCCTCACTACATATTTTTTCATAGTTGTTGGATTAGTTAGTGAAGAAGATGGTATTTTTAGATAATTTAGCAGAAGTAATAAAATTGAGCACAAAAGGTTACAAAAAAGGAAATAGTTATGAAGAAGTAAAATGTGTAGATTTGTATCTTGGCACACAACACAAATATATATATAAATTTGAAAGCAATCCTGTCGTAAATTTCATGCGTATAAAAATTGCCTACAAAGAGTATAAACGGTAAAGCTCATGAAAAATTCCAAAGCACGGTCCGCATTCTTGCAGAAAACATAAATTTTTTGGTGTGCCCAGCTATTTGGCCAGGTGTGCTGCTTCACAAAGAATATTAAGTGGCACACACAGCAATGTGTCAGCTCTTTTTTGTTCTTACTCTATGAATTCATCAAGACAGATGACAGGAAGTGAAAGTCGGAGAAATTCCCAGTTAGCCTTTTCCATTGTTTCAAATGTTTTGTGACTGAGACGGAGACTCGGTGGAGTTTCTGAGCCAGTTGGAATCCTAACTACATCAATGCTAGAGTCTTCGCCGTCATCAATGTTTTCGAAAATGGGTTGATCCTTGGTGTACCAGAATGTCATCGGGCGATTCATATTCCTGCACGAATAAAAGCCATCAGGCCAAAATCATTACAATCCTCTAAGAGTATAGAGAAATGTATAACTACATATTGAGCCATTACAATATGTAGCCCTCATAAAAATCTATGAACGTTGCATATTTACGAAGAGAAAGCTCATGAATGAGACAGGCTTTTATGAGATGAAGGTATTGTTTAATGTTCCATGAGCTACAAAAACAATCGTTAGTTCCTGTCAGATAGCTTTGTTTTGAAAATTCAATTTCTTTTATGTTCAAAAATTTTGCTTCATGTTTTCATACAAAAATTAAATAGAAAATTTTATATCGTTTGTATTGTTGATATTGTCAACAAATTTTTATCTTTATCATCGATTAAGCTATATATTTAGTCCGTTTGGAATCATTTTAGAGCTTTCTCTTGAAAGCTAATGTTTTTGGCGAGCCTGGGCATTTATGCTATTTCATTTTTTTGAAAACTTTCTTGTGGCAGTCTATTATTTATTTATAAATACTTACACACAGAAAGGTTCATATCCTTCCTGAAGACCACAGGTAGTGAAGAACTTTAAAGCATTGACATCATGTCCAAAGCAAAATCTGGCCCGTTGCCCTATTCCAAGAGTACAAGCAGGAACAAAACCTTCGCCTTGCACGTCTGTGAATGCCGTTTCACCTCCCAATGAATCCATTAAGAGCTCACCATTCAATGAGAAACCTGTTGGGAGTTTTTGGGTCAGTGCCAGAAAAATAAACTTTGTGTTAGAGCGCTGTCGCCGTAAACAGTCTATTCCTTATCTTCTTCATCTTCTCATTTCCCAAAAGTTATTTTCACCACTCACAAAAGCAATATTCTCTGTACATTTTCGTTATATAGACCAAAAACAGAGAGATGGTTAGCAAAATTTGTGTACTGTGATTAACTGTTTGTGTATATTTTTAGCACTTTGCTGCGCGAAAAAGTATCATACATATTTTGTTTCTGTTTATGTACCATTCATTATGTTTTTCATATAGTTTGAATGAATGTCTTTATTTTAAAGCGTGCCAACAAAGACTGGTTAAGTTTTGTCTTTGTACAGTGAAAACTACTTTTATCCACAAAAGCGTAAAGCAATTTGATGAATGGTTTTTATCAAAAAATCATTCTGAGACAAAAAATTTAATTATATTTTAAAATCACACGATAAATGACAAAAGTCACACAACACACAGATCTAGGTGAGGTTATAGCAAGTCCAATATGCAAACTGCTTTGTTATAATAGCAGCACAACATGGACAATTTACAGAAGCTGTGTACTAAATACGTACTAAATTACGGCAGGAAAAATTCACTTGCAATATGGTTTGGAGAAAGGAAAACACTTTTCGAACGTGTTACATTTTTCTGCAGAAAACTATGAGTCAGTTAAGGGTTGTAATTGGCGACTAATGAAGGAATCACGTTCGTCCTTTATAAGTCTCATTAATGAGCGCTGCGTTGCAATTACTTACATGTTTCCAAAATATATTGTACATCCGTTGGAAAAACGTGGCTGACTTCAGTACGTTAAAAAACAATGGTATGCAAACAACACTAACACTACGCAATTCATTAATTATGTCTACATTTTTCTAAACGAAAGCTTCTTACTTCACTGTAAAAGCTTACATAATATTTGATGAAGTTGAAACACTGCATATTATACTTTGGCATAATTATTTTTATAACTATTGCACTAGTTTTTTCCCCTATAAAACTAATTATTTTTTCTAAAGTAACACAGTTTGCGTAATGATCTACATATTTTTTAGTTCTACCAGATCAACAACAGCATTCCAATCTGAAACTCACATATTTAATACCTAAGTTGCTTTTTTGTCCTATTTGTAAGTTACCAGCAAACTTTGGTGTGTTGTGATTATTGTAAAGTGGTTGTGAAATTATTATTGACAGTAAACAAAAAATAGTTTTAGATCAGACACGAAAACAGTGAAAAATCAATTACTTTTATCAAGTTTTATCATATTTGCAAATACATAAGTACGTGTATATCTACTATATACGTTCTAGTTTTCTTTATAATTATGTTGGTAAATATACTCAATCAAAAAAATCCTTTCTCTTTTGTGTGTGTGTCGTGTATCAGTGTACATGTGGGATACTTACTGATTGTCCTGTCAATCAAATCAAGCAGCACTCCGACCACATCTCCTTCTTTCCATTGTTTTCCGTACGATTCCCCAGACCCCATAAATATTTTTTCCTCCTTTTATATTTTTCGCGAGATTGATAGGGAACATTTATATAGACATAGATGTACAAAAGGGATAAACGAATAAAAAAAATAAAAAACAAAAATGATCCAAGCAAAAATGCGGTTTCCAATTTGTAAAATATAAAAAGGTTCGGGTTTAAAAAAAAATTGAAGGAAGTGAATAAAAATATAATTGAATTGTTGGTGAAGCGTTTAAAGGGACAGAAGATAACAGCAGCAGGGCAGTTGTGTGTAGTACGAAGGTACATTTAAACATGAAAAAATAAAATATCGAAAATGATTCACTTTCCATTACGATTACATATACATTTTTATGCATGATTTGTTAATATATATCATTTTGTAATAATAGGGGAAAGGGGTAGAGGGAATGGCATACAATTTTTTTGAATTTCATATTGGCATATTCCCAATATGTTTTGTTAAGTTAAGTAAGTAATTGTAAAATTGGTAGGGAAAATTTCGGTATTTCTCTTAGGTAATTTTAAGCATGCATATTATTGTTTGACTGAAGGAAATAATTTGGGCTATTTTGTTAAAAAGGATTCTGCCGGCTTGATTTGTAACTTATAGTTTGGATGGGGTGAGTGAAAGTACAAATTTAGCTACACTAATACACATTCAAGTTACTTTGTAATTTACACAAATTTACATCATCATGTTTTATGTGAAAAGGTGCGCATTCGCATTTCATTGGTTGCATTCACAGTAATCCTAATACATACAATAATGACAGTTGCTTTTGAACAAACACGCTAGTGAAACATTAATCGATTTTGAATTTAGAACATAAATCATTTAGATAACTTGCACAAAATGACACATCACATTTGTCATTTTCTTCAGTCACATTACCTACATTTTACAGTAGCCACAATGACAATGAGCGTACACATATATATGTAATTTAAGTGGAAGTGAAAATAGATTAACTTTTATAAGCTTCGTTAACTGTACAATATGGCGTTTCATAAGGAACAATAGGAACATTGTTTGAATATATTAAGGCGAAAGAAGCCATTATGAGGAAAATATTATATACACATTGATGTAAAATGTTAAATAGTGAAAAAAATTTAGATGCAGGCCTTATCTGATTAATTTACTGGTTTGTACAATATGCCGAGAAAACCACAAAAAGATGGTTGAAGGGATACTTCATGTGATTTACATACATAATACATAGCTTGCACAATATTAAAAAATATGTTGTCGAATGAAATATTTCTGTGATGTAGAGTTTTATCTTGATTATGTATGATGAATAAGAATATAATAGTTTTTGGCAGTAAAAAGATAATTAATACAGCAAAGCGTATATATAACGAATGTAAATTGTATAGATCATTACTCGTACAAATATGAAAAATATTTAATTTAAAGCTGAAAAAACTTTTCTTAGATTAAACTATTGTACAAATTTTTAGATAACTCACTCATTGACTTATTCTCCACATCTATCATGCAACCAATGATATCCCCATTACGGGGAACCTTTCCGTAAGGTTCAATACTACCACTATGGACCTTTTCACTCTGTAAAGTTATACAACAAGCAATTTATTCCTTGAATTGGACATCATTTTTTGTTATGCATCTATATAGCTGCAGTAGACATCGACATGTTACTCATATTATGCATGAAAAAAATTAGTAAACATAGTTTATTTGCATATAAGATTTAATAGATTTTTAGATGCATGTGGGATGTAGGAAAAGGAAGTATATTTTTTTTATGAACCAACATTATTCTGTGTACACAGAACCTAACTGATTATTGGACCGGAAGAAATACATGTTAGATAAATATGACATGTGGAAGGAAATAAATCCGTGTTCAAGTGGAATTGAGGAAAGGAGGAGGGTAGGTCGTGTCTTTGTTGTGCAAAAAGAGATTTAACCGCCTTACGTTATATCCGTCAAATGCCCAAGCATACTCATCGCTGCCAATCTGGCTCCCAGGCTTGCAGTCAACTCGTGCCCAGCCTACTCGCATGAGACCAGCCGTCATGACTTCGAACTCATAGTACCTAATTTAACGAGAAAAACGGCATGAAAACGTTCAAGTGGAAAGTACAACTAGCACGTTGCGTGGTGGAAAGATAACCTTCCACTTTTGTCTTGCAATTCATTTTTTTTCTTTCTCGCTTTCCATCGCTACTAGTGCTTTCATTTGCAGAGAAAAAAGTATTGGTATGTCGGTAGTAGGTTGGTTGCACATAATAATTTGTATGTGTTCATGCTAGTCTAGTTAGAGAATTTTATTTTTTTGGATTGCATACCATTTCCCAGAGGAGACAGCATAAGTCTTTTCTGCACGATATGTCCTAAAATCAGCGTATCGCTTCTCTTCCATTTCTCCAGTTTGCACTTCACACAAATAAAACAATGACAATAGAAAGAAGAATAAGTATAAAAAGAGAGAAAATTCACAGTATGAAATAATAGCGAACCCAATAAAAGTGTTCTAGTTTGCAAGGAATGCAATCAATGAGCTTTCTTTCCCTTTACGTGCACCATTGAGAATAGAAAGCAGCAGCTACCAAAACCACTTATTCTACTGCTGCTCCCAGTGCTCTATATATGTGCACGCAATACAGATTATCAGCGATTATGTAAGTTTGCTCTCCTCAAAATATTAGTTTCAGGAAAGCTACTACCGAAACCGTCCTGTCTCACAACACCCCAATTAATGTTGCTCAACTTAAACCTTTCAGTTTCAGATTCAACTCTCTTTGGTAATAAAGTCAGAGAATCAAATATGAGTTTTTGGTGGTTATGATGACTAAGCAAAGCTGGAATAAATTTGCAAAAAAATAACTGCATGTGGAATTTTATACGAAAGCTTAATGTAGTA
The DNA here is from genome assembly GCA_034693345.1 of Entomobrya multifasciata. Lineage (NCBI taxonomy): Eukaryota > Metazoa > Arthropoda > Collembola > Entomobryomorpha > Entomobryidae > Entomobrya > Entomobrya multifasciata. The sequence continues at coordinate 32,414 of JAQFXM010000352.1, forward strand.
CCTTCTTGAGCTTCTCCAGTTGGCGGCTCTAGCACATACCCGTACACCAAAAGAGTTCGCACGGTTTCACTTGCCGTGTCCCTGTGAAAAAATATTTTTACAAGTAAATGAGACTGAAGGTTTGCATAACATGTATATATTGCTTTACTAATATGATAAAGAATTGGGTTTTTTGATTCACTCATTGAAGAAAATGTAAAGCATCCACAGAACAGTGAAGTAGTGGTAGTTATTTTCAATTTGTTCTACTCCCTGATAATATACAGACTATTCTGTCAGATTATTTACAGCTTTGTTTAAACATACCAGTTTGCCACCTTGATAGCCTCGTCCACTTTACTGTAAGGCACCAAATGGGGACTTCTTTGGATGTCGGGGTCCTGTAATGATATTGATTATACATATACATATTATAGTGTTGCAAAATTTGAAATAGATGCTAGTATCAGGATAAAAATTTAACTATTGGCTATGGTTCGACAAAAGTGTAGTTACTGCACACAAATAAACCTTTTTTGATGATTCAAACAAAATAGAACCCGTAACGAAATTATATGCAAAAATGGTATAGTGAAAAAGAGCTTTCACAGAAAACAGCGACATTGTAATCCAATATGTATGCGTAGTAGATATAACCTATACAAACTTTGCCAAATTAATCTTATAATTTGTAGACGAGTACGAGCTTTTTCATTAGGAAACCCGCTAGGGACTGGAAATTTACCTCATTTAAGCCATATGTCCATCCTTCCATAATCCTCTCCTTGCTCCAAATGTTGTGCGTATTTTCGGCAAGTTGATCAATAAGCTCCTCCAATTTCGGTGTGAGTGTGATCGCACTCAAATCCAATGGCGCTGGCTTGTATCCATTCGGCTGAAGGAAAGGGTCATTTGGAAGACGAATGCTTCGAATACGTGAAGGGGGTTTGTCCAATGAAATATGATAACCCAAAGCCATAATGGTTCTAAAAAGAAGAATGGCGATACAACCAAAAGGAAATTAGCAGGAAGTTAAAATTGTCACAGTTCCAACGCTTTCTTCTAAATTTCCTTTTGAACATCTTTGCTGTTTTGCTATCTTATATCGTAAAGTTTCTCTAATAAGCTTTGGTGTGATCTCAGGGAACAAAAATGCATTTCTTGACTTGTTCACTTAAAACAAGGTTTTTCATTCATTGTCAGCAGAATAAAGAATAGTATGTATGTTATAGATGCAGACATGCATCTTTCACATTTAATTCTTTTCTTTTTTATACAAACTTGCAGCTTACTTGAGAGTATTTTCAGCGAGTTGAATATCATATCTTCTCTCAGCTCCTGGAAGACGATCAAATGGTACCAAGCATGGATGATACTTTTCATAATCATCACGGTAATCCCCATACATCCAGCCGGCTTCAATTTTATTCATGGCCCACATCTCATGAATATTTTCTGCCAACTTGTCCCTTACTTGTTCAACGTAACCGGGCAAAACGATCTTTTTTCCCAATGGAGTGGCAAAAAGGTATAAAAAATGTGATACATAATGTACAAAAGAATTTGATATTCAATAGAGTGTTACAAAAGAGCGCATGGTTTATTTAGTGTAAGTTTTGAGGCAATCTTTCATTCCAAAACTTTCTCTCTAAAGGAAACATTCTATACAGGTGAGTGAGGTATTTATATTCCTTTTCGTGTCACTTGTCTGGATCAAGGGATGTGGAGGAATGCAAAAAAATTGAGATGGATGTAAACCTTGCGGCTTTTAGGTAAATGTATGATGAATGAAGTCATGTTTCATATTTCATACCGTATTTTTGCTAAATATAGAGACTGCATAGAACACGCATAACGTATGCACAAAGTGTGCAAAAATGAATGGTAGTTTTTGTTTTTCAGCAATAAATTTCGATAATTATTTTATAAAGGCTACGTTTACTGGTAATATTTGATCTCAACTCGGCAATGTAATGGAATGTCAAATTTAGAAAGGGCTATAATTAGATAAACTACAGTTTGCATTATTCATAAGTGGAGTAATGTATGATCATACTTCACTTGCCGGTAGAGAGTCAGAGAAAAGTAAATACGGCACTCACAGCAAGGAGTGCAAATAAATATTACTTCCATCTGAAGTCTCAAGCTTAAGATGAAAATACAAAACTTGAAGTGAGAAACGGAAGTAGACGTGTTTGCCCAGTGGTTTACTATGTCTAAAATGGTGAAAGTTAATGTAACTCTTGACGGAAAGAAAGTGAAGAAAGTTAAAGGACAGAGAAGTGTTTTCAACGGGAAAAAATATGCGCATATGTATCTACAATCCACATTATATAATCTTGCATCTCTCTTTAAACAACATGTTTTACAGCACATAATATACAAAAAACTTACAGTTTCAGTATCCACAGGCTTTGGCACAAAAGCAGTGTCATCTTCAATTTTGAGAGGACCTGCAAGAACCGTTTTGTTTACATCCCCGAAATAGAAGCATGGATCAATTAGAACGACCTGAGTGGGTTGGATACACTCCACTATAGGCGAATGAAGTTCAGGTGGAGGGTATCTGAGTCTGCCTTGATCTCCTCCAAAGAGAAAACGACAACTGGAAATTTAAATTTATAATGAGTTATGCTGCAAGCTGGTCCTTGTATGAATGTGATAACGTATAATGTTTGGAGTTGGAGACATAATAATAATATATTATATGGTATATAAATTCATGTATAGACATTGGACAGACAAGTGACCTTCATTACATCAAATATATCACAACTTTCACTTGAAGTAAGCCAAGAAGGAATAAAATTAGAAAGAATCTAATAATCTAAAACTCTTCCTGGTTTTATTCCTCTTTGACGCAAGCAAGCATATGATCAATGAACAAGAAGAAGGAGTGTAATGAAACAAAAAGAATTTAATCGAAATGAGTCGGAATGAGTTTCCCTTCCAATTTCGCGAACATGGTACTCATGTGCATTTCATCTAAAGAATGTTGTTGTGTGGGTGTACCTCACTTTAGAAGACATGCTGACAACAGGAAAGAACATGCCATCCACGTTGAAGTTCTTAAAAGCTCCGCGTATTTTGATTCCATTGAAGTAAAATGTAATTGAGGGCACAGTAAGATCAAGAGCGACGCCTATAACATCGCCTTTACGAATAAAGGGCTCTTGGGATCCTGGCACAACACAAGTACTTCGGCCTCCTAGAAAAATGATTAAAATAAAAAAAGTTACCGGCTTAATTTAAAAGAAAAGCTCATCGTAAAGCTGAGTTATATGCAATGGAAAATGATTTAACATCTCGTGCTGGTAGCCGTAATACGACATTTTTAGTAGCAATTCCAAAAAACCGCCACTCCCATTACCATATAATAAATTACATAGAAGAGTGTTAAATAATTTGTTTAAAAAGTTAACCAGAGTCATTTGGCACACGGACCATAAAATTTAAATAGATTTTCTAATGAAACAAATTACTCTTCACTCTGGAAAGAAAAAACATAAAGTAAGCCTCATACCGGTCCACAAGTAAACGCCATCAAATCCGTATGAACACAAATCATCTCCAACACCGTTGCCTCCCCATTTTTCACCACCTCCTGGATAGGGACAGTATCTGTAAGGTTGAAAGTTTGCATAAATCAATGATTTTATACTTTCACCCAAATCATTATGTGTAAGATATATTCTCCCAAATAGGCGACTAGCACTGTTCACAATTGATAGCTTTGAATTTCCGATGTATATAAAGAAAGTTGTATGTGTACCCGATAGAGTTGGCCCAGCCGATTCTCAAATGTGGCATCATGTGGCTGGCTTGCTCAATGTGATCCAGAGTAACTTCGTAGTACCACTTTTGGTACATAGCTGATCCTTCCACTTTCCCGACGAAAATGTTTGGACGAACACTTTAAAATTGAAATATACATATGCACACACGATTGTCATCAAACAATATAACATTTTTTATACATTTTTATATCCATATTCATGATGAGCGATGAAAGATCGTCAGACATAAAATCATCTTATGCAAATAAAGTTGACAAGAGAAAGGCATAAAAAATGTGGAAAAGTCCTCAAGGAGTACTCAAAATGAAGTATAACGTTTTACATAACACCAAGCTTCATTCGTCTATCCCGTTTCTGTTATCTAAAAAACACATTATTTGTGTAGCACATTTCACTCCAAGTGTTCTGTGATGATGAATAGAACTCGTTGAGTTGAATAGAGACAGACTGTTGTGGAATACCATATGCGTTGAGTATGGAATGGATGTTTGCTGCAATATTTCTTTTTCTCGTTTATGCAGTTTATCTTTTGAGTTTTTTGTGCTGACTGGTGTTCCGCAACAGTTTATAAGCTACCTCGTATTATTATTTACTCATTCAATCTAAAATAGGCTATAAAATGTGTCTTATTTCAGCAAAGTAGTTTGCTCCTTATTGCTTATAGAACAAGATAACGTACTGCTTATGTGGTTTTAGGATGAACATCAATAAGGCACCTGACATAAACAATTTTCTTTACCAAATTTAAAGTGAGAAATATTTTTAAAGGAATGCATTAACATGTCGGTACATAAACAAATAAAGCTCTCAAAGTAAAATACAATCTGCAACAATATAAGAGCGGAATATGATATCCAAAAATTGTACATCTAGCAAGTAGTTAAATATAACTCATTATGTAGTTCGAATTATCTAAATTGAAAGATAGCCTCGATAATTTTGTCATTGATGATGCGAGAAATATTCCTCGACCAAGACTAAGGCAAAATATAATATTAATTGCAACCACACAATTAAGTTGTCTTATGTATGTGTATAATTGTCAACTATACATGTTTCTTATGCATGTTTCTTATGTATTTATGCTAACCTTATGCCATTCTCGATTATTGATTATCCTCAGAAAGTACAAAAAATTCTTTCATTCTCCCAGTCAATGGAGAAAGTTTCTTTATTTCAATAGGCTTGCTGCAATAAGCAGGCATCCTTAATTAGGAAAATCATATCCCGTGATGTGATACATGTACAGTATAACAAGTTGAGAAATAATGACAAAGAGTACATCAAATTACAAACTCTGGAAAAATTATAAGTTAATCCACATTTTAGACTGAGAAGATGCAACACAATGTACCTATTTGTGTTTTGTTGGGTTGCCATTATGTATAACCCATGATATACAAACTATGTGCTGCCATATGCACTAAAGAGATATATTTTTCTCCTACATCCAACCTCAAACAAAATATACAATGCTAATATTTTTACATAATCTATGCTAATCTTATTCCAGTACAGTCATGTTCCGTAATAATGTGGATAGAAAAGGTAGATAAAGAGCTTTTCTCCCAAAGTAATCTGAGCCTGTGATCTTATTAGAGTAAATGAAATGAGTTGAATGCTACAACCGAAGTTCTAAAACCCAGGTAAAATTTAACCATAATGCACGCTTGTATGTCTGGTCTACAGATTGCATGGTGTTAAGTGGTGGGGTAAATCGTGAGTTGTTGTACACCTACATAATAATGTGTGTAATATGGCGAAGTTCGTCTTGTGATATTCTGAACTACTAAACTATGTGATGCGTATATATATAAAGTTAGATGGTAAATATATGTATATGACAATAAAATAATGCGGTTGTTGCGGTACATGTAACCGTAACGGGCCACACTTTCCATGAAATTTACCTTCCAACATGATCCACAAGTTGTGTGTGCAGCAGCAAATTCTTTCCTGGCAAGAGGTAGTCGCTTATGTTATTTTGTGAGGATCGGACTGCAACACCGTTACCCACGCAAAGTGAGCAAAGTACATCCAGAACCTTTGGGTCTCTGCCGTGCTTCTCCAGCAGCGAAATGATGACTTTGATGTGCTCCTCCTGTCATGTTTACAAGAATATTAAAATTATGATACTGTTCATAACAATCATACTGTGCTCTGTCCTACCATCATCAGTATAAACCTTCGTATAAAATTTGCCTTGCACATTTTATGATTATCCTGGGTATCCTGCTGGGTATTCTCTTTTATTAAAATTACATGAAAATATATTTTCTCCGTGAGTTTTTACGTGAATGAAACAAAAGGCAAGAAATAGAGAATTGGGTAAGGTATCAAAAGGGGCAATTTATAAAATTATTGTATCCAACGACATTTTAGTCAAATCGAGGAAAACGTAAGTACAATAAGTACATTGAGGAATACTGGTTCTAGTTGTGCGAAGAGGCAAGGGCATTACAGAATTCATCCCAAAATAAATATTTATACAAGAAGTAGCATTAGTATACATAATATAGTTGTTGAGTCTACTCAGTTGACAAAATGGTTTTGCTAACTTTTTTTCTTCCTTCTGCGCAACAAGGCCGATTTAAATGCAGAGCGTGTAAAGGGAGAAAAGGCAATTTGTCTTGTTTATTCACTCCGTCATATATTGCTCCCCATAAACGAAATGCAAACTATATAAAATATCTATACTCTATACTTATACCAAAATATATGTATGTGTGCACACTTGCATTTCGTATATTTCCAACTACCACTAACTACCTATTTTAGAGACCCTCATCATTTTGTTTACGTACCGTATGCATAATATACACACGTTTTACATTATGAACCTCAACCGTTTTTCTTGTCTTGCACGCGAGAAAAAAAGAAAACCGCGGGTGCACTTACCCGCATCATGTTAAGAGCTTCTGGCGAGTCGATGAGAACACAATGAAGTACGTCCAGCATACCACTACCTTCACCTGAAGCTTGAGAACCAAGCCGGCTGAATAACCAGTTGAGTCGGTTTACGTTTGCAAATTGAGCACAATTTGTATGGTTTCCTTTGATGATGGCAGCTGCAGGACACATGCACAACAATCAAATGTACAGTGAAATGTTTACAGTTCAGACGAAGAAGTACACGAATGAGCCCAAAGCTTCAATCAGAACTTGTGCAGAGAGGGACGAAGTGAAAGTTTACACTTACCCAGAAGTTGGTACAGGTATCCAGTAATTACTTCAAAGTTTTGACTAGCATCACTTGCTAATGTGACCAAGTAGCCTCGTTCAGTGATTGTATTAATGTTATCGATGGCTTCCAAGGTTAGGTTAAGAATTCCTTCCTCTTGAAACAAGTCCTGCCGATTTCGAAGTGCACGAAAACGATTTTGACGCTCTTCGTGTTCTGGTACACAAAAACATTCATAAATTGATCGATTGAATTGCTGTCAAGTCATACATTTAAATGAGAAATGTATGCAAAGTTCACTCGTTTACCCATATCATCTTCAGGTTGAGCAAAGTAGTTGATAAGATCCTCGAGACACATAATCATTTCGTTCAAGTCAACAGTACCAAAAAACTGATCACGACTTCTATTGACTTGAAGTATTTCCAAGGCCCTAGTGTGTTCAAGATGGAAAGCACATTGAATTCAAATATGTTTACTTCAAAATGATTGATAGTGTCGTTTGCATAAATTTAAATAAAGAAAAACATTCATTTTCCCCATTTTTTTCTATAAATTACTTGATAAATTTTGTGAACAAAGATGAACATTTCCTAATGACACGACCAGTACGTGATTCCTCCTCCTGACTTCTGCTGAACTCAAGACCATCATCCATCTTTCCTTCTTCGTGAAGTATGGCCTGTTTCTCTTCAACTTTGCCCACGCCCTTCTTCTTGGTTTCATATGCCTACAAGAAACGCACATGTACATATTATTGTATAGAAGTTATACCTGCGGCTGATTTATTTAACGAGGCTTGGTTATTATTACGGTTACGACAACCATATTGTCTAAGATAATAAATATAAAGTCGGTTGGGTAACATACAGATTCATGAATAAACATGAGTAATACTATTATTGTACTAGAGTCAAAGTCTTAATTGCGTCAAGGATAAAAAAGGATAATAGAGAATGTTTTTATTCTATTTTAGTTTTCAACTTTGAACATATTTTAAGTGAAGGTGTAGAAGAAAGTATGGTGCACATAGAGTAACGCTGAAAGCTTTTCCCACAATGAAATTACAGCAACGAAAAAGTGAAAGTTAGGTGGTCATAAATATTCCAGCTTACGTTTTCTTGGAAGGTAATGTAAAAGGGTTGTATCAGGTAACATATCCCTAACATATTTTATAACGCTTTTTTCAACTGCCGAAAAACACATTATTGTGTGACTTCAATCCAAAAAGTTCATACATACATACTTGCATATGTATAAATTTTTATTTGTGTAGTATTATATCGTCCTTGTGAAAGTCGTTCATTCTAATCCCGCAAAAGGTATCTGAACCTACATTTTTTCCATAGGTAAAATACACATTTAGCTTTGTATACGATGCATCCGTACAACCATGCAGTAAAAACTGAAAATTCTCTAGGGAACAACTGTCAGAACAAGGTTGTAGTACTCCCACTACAATAACACTCTTTGTACTTTTTCTATTTACTTTCTCTGCAACTTTGTATTTCCAATTCCCTTATAAAATATTTTTATAAGGAAGTGCACTCTCCGTGAGAGTATTATGTACTTTCAAAAAAACTTCTTAGTGGTTTTTTCTTATATGCGTCAGTTTTTTGCGGAAGAATGCAGACAGACAGTGAGGAAGATGGCAGTGATCATGTTATAGGTTCGTAATTTATATGTGCGGTGGAGAATGGATATGAGAAAATAGTATTCTTTATTGGAAACAACGTGCATTTTGTCGGTCTTCAATGATAGTCCATGTAAAGTTCATTTTTTGGTTGCTGTAAAAAACTTTGTTCCGAATTCAAAGCGTTCATTGTAGGTTGCAGGTAGCAATATGTTTATTATACAGCTTTACATGTAGGTAATCCACTGCTCTGGAGAAACCTAGTTTCCTTTCAATGTGCATGTATGTATTTTTAAGAGGAATGGTAGACTACTGTCTTTTTCACAATGCTTGGTTGTTAGAGGAGTAGCAGGGGTATTGAATATGTGATGCTACTGCGGCAAGGCAGGAAGCATACAACAATTTTCCTGCTTACCCTATAGGAGAGCCATAAGCCAGTCTCCATGTGCTGAACAATTACGGTAGTGTCGCCATATTTAATAAGTGGGCTTCCTATTATTTCCAGATCCTTATCTTCCAGTTGAGCTCGCTGGTCGTCTTTCTCCTCTCGCAAGTAGAAAGCGGTAGATGCGAGAGTTGCATCATTTCTTTTAAAAGATAAGCAAGAACATTTTGTAAATCTAAAAATCTAATACATTGCGTGTATATTGATTTCATTTTGGGAAACAATTTTTTAGCTCGTTATACCGGTGGACTAGAATAAGATCGTTATTTTCATTTACTCCCAAATAACGACCAGATGTGATATGTCTTATTCTCAAGGGATGCATCCAGTTAATGAAACCACCAGCCCATTTTGTTCGTCCCAGCTCCAGCCTCCACAAGGAACGTGCTTGACTGACTACATCACCTCCTTCGTATACAACGATGCTGTAGAAAAATACATACAAAGCTTTTAAACAAATGTTTGCGTTTAAGAAGAAAAGATATCGAGGGAATTATAACGTTCACGATTTTTCACTTTCATCTGACAAGATAAGTACAAGTTGTTAGCTAATAAGGTTAGGGCAACAAAAGCCTCAACTAATTGGGCACATTAGATCAAATCATCACAAATTGGAACTTTATTACCTATACCCTTTTCAACATGCTAAGCGTATGAGACATTAATTTGGTAATACGTACATATTATTAGACTTTTTTATTTCCTGTAACTGTTAGCTTAAGAATGGTAAGTGTTAAACATTTAGTGCACCACATAAAATGTATGTATGCCTTGTTTACATACTTTTGTTCGGGCTGTTCGGACCACGTGGGTGGTATGGTAAGACACTCGTCTCCTCCATGAAAGAAACGAAGCACTTCTCCACCAAACACGCAACCTATGAAAACAAAAATACTATTTTTAGCAAAAGAAAAAAGATTTATACATGGCTTATCATTCATCTAGCTTTCCCACTACACACAGACATAAAACACAGCTGCGTTTTTTTACCTAAAGCTTGCACAATTAAATGTCCTCCTAGTTTGCTAGAATCAGCACATAAAGCCGAAGAATTTGTTATGTAACATGCAATATTTTTGGGCATTTTGTTTTCGTATTTACTTATATATTTCTTGAACACAGTATCAGAATAAATTTTTCCTTGCATACTTCTGTTCTCTTCACGATGATGACGTTTGTGTGCCACACTACACGCGTTCTTGGTGCAACGTCATGCTCCAGCGATAAAACTTTTTTCTGCTTTTTATAAATTGAAATAGTCATAACTAAAAAAAGAATGGAGAAAAATGTGGAATCTTCCAGCATTTCAAGATGTTTTATCTAAGCAGAAAATTCTTTTTTAAATAAAATGAAAACTACAAAAAAAAACTTTCTCCGAAAAGTGTAATGTAGATATAATAGCTTTAGCAGTTATTTTCTCCATTTCTAGGTCTTCAGTCAATTTAACGCAGCATTCATTAAAAATTAAGATAGGACTTCATTCTACTGAATTTAATACTCTGTAGTAATACATAAAAAGCTTGAAGAAAAAAAACATGCTAAAAAATAGACCGTCTGCTGTACCAAGTGAAAGTTGTAAAAAGCGCAAATGGAAACAGCAGTAGCATCAGTGTACTTGAACTGTATATCTCTCTATCTTTTGACCTCTTGAGACTTAGTTTTTAACTGGGCTGCTGAATGAGTGTGAAACATCCACGAAACCTTCGTTAATTTTACATAGTGAAACTACGCTTTTTTATATTGCACTTGTTCAAAAACAACATAACAGTCCATATGTAGGTTTTTTTCTTTGCGCAATGTTGAATCTCTCGAACATGGAACTTTTACATGTTGTATTGATCAAAGGTCCAGCTTTTTTACGCGTCACAGACTCAATCCTCTAATCCTTTGCGAATTTAGCATCGTTAAAAACTTTTTTCCCTATCCCGACACTTTCTTTGTATCTTTATGTGAGGTCCACTTTCCTGTGCGTCTTTATTTGAATGTTTGGCTCATTCAATATGTGTAGCATAATATTGCAACATGATAAAGCATACCCATTTTATATTTATTCTGTAAAAGAAACTCGTGGTGGATAGACTAAAACGGAAATAGTAGAAGAAACAAAGTAAAGAAAAGTAAACTTCTTCTCGCTTATCATTTCCTTCAGGCTCTTTATTCTTACAACCATGTTCTCCCCTTTTCTTACTTTGTATGCGGTTGCTTTCCCTATAAAAAATATTTCTCTTTGATGCAAAATTGTCTCTCAGCTCAATGAACAGAAAAATAAAAAGTTGACTTGAAGTTCCTAAAATAACTACCATATACACGATAGATCATTTTTATGAAAACCAACAAAAAATAACACAATCTGACTATTATTTAAATAAATTGCTTGAATCCCTGGCTGTTGTAGCAAGTGGTGTCAACAAACGTTCTAGTACAGCATATAGCCAACTGACATAGGGAACATTAAAATTGTATATATGTGTTACGTAATCATAATACACATATATTAAACATTACAATTTCGCCAACACTGCGAAAAATTGTGTCTACTTTCTTCCGCTTTTTCTCTCCTTCCTTTCACGTTCCAACTTTGGAATTTTACTAAAAGGTTTTTGGTATATGTACATACATACATACTTACTCTCAGTCTAATAAACAGTATACATTTATATTGTCCCCAATCATCCATGGTTCGGTCTTTTCTTTTCGAGTACACACACATATACGAGGGAAAACAAGAAGGGAAAAGTGCTGCATGTAAGGTATTTTTTTGTCGCCTTTCCTTGTGCTTTTACCCACGACTAAGTAGCAGTTCAACTAAAGTTTGTTTCCTTACACACATTTTATTTATGCACGTCCTCCGACGTACATACGTGCTTCTACTTCTGATATCATTGAAGCATGCCTCATTTCATGTCTTCATTACATGTACTCAACACGCCCATTTTATGAGAGAAATTACAATGTACATTGTGTGAATTAAACAACCTCTTTAGCAAAAAGCTCTGAATAAGGAAGTGCGATTTTGTAAGCAGAAAAAATAAGAAAAGGTTCTATTTACACGCTGTCTGCGCAAGATAAAAATTCCATTATCACCACCCACAATCATGCATTGTCACTTGTCACAATCTATTTTTGTCATTTCGACCCAATATTTATTAGAAATGGATGTAGTATATTCTATCAGGTCTTTTCAGAAGTAAGATTACATGGAATTCGCATTATTTGGGCTAACTCGAGAATATTGAGAGTTGTCAATTTCTATAAACCTTTTGAGGTTGCTAATTTTAATTAATTTTTATACCTGAATGATCCCCTCAAGTTATACAACAACAGGTGAAAATCGGAATTCGTGCACTGAGATTTTCCAGTTCTTTCCATGTGGTTATTTATTAATTAAAATACGCCAAAAGCAAATCAGGTCAGCAATGCGATTATTTTGCATGATATGAAAAAGAGACTAGAAAAAGGCATGTACTGGTACAGTAACATCAGCACTTTGCATAAAAAATATATTGTTGCGACCGCTTGAGTGTTGTTACTACTGGGCGTTTACTTTCCATTTGCGCTGTAGTATGTCGTTCCTCTTTTGTCCTCCCAGTTTTGTCAATAATGGTTACAATGAATGTGATGCGTAGGTATATGGCATAGTCAAGCGAACGAATGGTTTAGTGACGACGATGACGATGGGAATCATTATTACGCACGTGGAGATGTGAACACGAACACATGCATACGAGGTAAAAATTTATAGTAGATGCCATTCTAACAATAGGGAGAAAGTGTAATGGTTAATTTGGCATTAAGCGTGAAAGTACCAGTTCTATGTTGTGTGTGTGTATCTTTTATGGCTCTTTCTTTATGATAGCTTCACAATCAACAATGTAGACTACTTTGTCGTACAATAAAAGGGTTGTACCTACTTTCCCTCACGTAATAATGATAATAATACATCGCTTGACATGTGTACAAGTTCTGTGGTTAGAATAGACTGGGCTTAGTTGCTCGAGTACATAAAAGAGAAATATTTATGGAAAAATCCTATTACGTACAAACATAAATTTATAGAGTATATCTATTATGATGACAGTGGTACACTATATACAATGTAAAATGTAGTTGAAGTATCTATTAATCATAGTTTTTCCTTACCCACAAATTTGAGCTTGCTGAGTCCGGTTCCAAAAGGCTGAACAGACCAATGTGTTACATGGAAAGAGGCATTCACGATCATTTGATCGCCTTCCCGTACGGATTGCTGTTGCCAAAACCAAGTAGAGAGACAAAATGTATTTTATATCATATTAACTCAAGTACATAATATATCATCCATTCTACGTTTCTTTAAAACGTACATACTATTATCGGTCAAACGAAAAAATGCAAGTGTGCACTAGAGGAATGTACACGTGGATGTATGTACACAAAAATGATTTGTTGGCACAGTCACTTACTCAAGAGTCTAGAAGAAATCGTGGATTTTTATGCCAACTTCGCCATTTAAAGGATGACAAACAAGGAAAATATTGAATTTGCCAAATTTTACGAACAAACTTACCAAATATCGCTCAGTAGCAACTGACACCAAGATCAAGTCATCACCGACACGAACTTTCTCACCCTCTGATCGCTGCTTTGAAGCTGGATGTACAGTCCACCAGCATGCCTCACCTGTTCATATAACGTGAAACATAATATATATGTTAATTTAGATACGATCATTTTTACAAGAAGCATATTCAATATTGCATCCGTGAAATGTCAAGAACGGAACACTTTCATGTAGATTACGCTTGAACAAACTTTACTTTACTTGCTATAACTCCTGGTATAAAAATAATTCTGTTAAATTTCAGAAATGTCAGTGTCAAGTTGTTTCCTACAAGTAATAGAAAAACTTTTCCCATTCATATTGCAGCAAGCTGAAGACTTTCTTTTTATTGGGCATATCGATCAAGCTACATAAGATAATAATGTATGCAACCAAGATCGTTTGATATCAACAATAAAACTTTCGGGAGAACTTTAGTGTGGGTTTTTCGAATGCTATGTACATGTACATATGTACTCTGTGGAAAAAGTCAATTAATCTGCTCATATCATATCAAAGGGAATTAGCATGAATGTATGTATATATATCAAAGCTGTGTGCTTTAAAAGTAAAATGAAAACTTAAAACCAGTGTGTTTCCTTTGACATAACAAGAAACTTTAAACTAATTTATTTGTTGTGGTCGTAATCATCTCAACTCAGCCCCGTATAAATTTTGAATACATAAAAATGCCATTTTAACATATGATTTTTATCGGCTCGCCGGAGAAAGTGGTTACATAAGAATATAAAGCTACGCACTGTTATGTTGGTATGAATTGTGGGCAATGATGTGTAAGCACAATGCAATAGTTTTAAGGTTGTTGGTGGTCAGCAGCCTCGGCAAGACCGGTTGGTGTTCCGCATTAAATATTAATTCCACATCGATCGCTGTAAATTTTCTTTTCCTCGATTTTATGTGCCTGCCTACATACTACATTCCATAATCACCAACCGAAAACTTTAGACCTCTAATGTTACCAACTGCTGGGCTTGCATTTGTTTTTGGCATTTTCTTTCTCCAGGATTTTCCTTTCGTTTTAAAATTCACCTTTGCCAAACTAGATAACGATTGTTTGGTTTGAATAGTGTTACCATAATGTGTGGATTAGTCAGCATGCTACAAACAACTTTACACTGAACTGGTTGAGTTAGAGCTAGATACACATACGGGTAATCCGTAGTTTTAAATTAAGTAGAAACCTGGCGAAACGTTTTAGAAAGTATTTTTCGATTGTAAAACTGCATATTTATTATCCTGAATTTTTGGCGATTCACAGTATTGCTTTGGGCCATATAAATTTGGCAACTTTGATCAAATATTTGTTCAAGAGAAAATTCATGTTATGATGTAATGTAATTTGGAGCTCGCATTCATCTTTTTTTTTACCTTGAGAGTGTTCTTGAAGACCGACGTCAAAGGCAAGTTTGTCATTTCCAGAAGTAGTTGAAAGACAGGCCAGGTACTGCAACAAAAAGTTAAGAATGTTTATTGCATGTCTACTTGCGTAATCTTCCTGAGTAGCCAATATACATCACCTTGTTTTCCTAAGCTAAATTGTCTTATTCGGCCTCATTCACCCTGACTGTGAACTATGCACAATTTGAGCTATCTTGTAACTATTTTTGTTTTTATATGTTAGTCTTCTGGCATACATAATCGTGTTATTACTCGTGCATTAACGTAAATGTCAGACATTGGCAGCACATTTTGGAAATGTTTGCTCTGACACCAGTATATACACTACATAAGAGAAAGAACTCATCATACATTATGTAATATTTTTTATACTTGAACTATATAAATTGTGGCAGTAATGTATTCATTGTATAAAACATTATCCAACTGTTCTGTTCTATCATCTAGCTAAAATATTTTTCCAAAAAAATGTGAGTCATAAAAGGAAGTGCCCAAACATCAAGCGATGTACTGTCTGGTAGTAGATCTTCTCTGCTCTGCACATCATCATCATTTATGCAAGCTTTAAACAAAATTGGGGCAAACAGTGTACCGTGGAGATGGTGCTCAAATGATGACAGATGAAAATATTCAATTTTCAAAGAGAAAGGCTTTTATGTGTGGTATGTCTGGTAAACCATCAAAGTAGCATAATCGCATCAAAGGTTAAATCTAATCCACTCTTCTAATAATAATTATTCATTTCATTACTCTCACAATTTGTATAACTCATTGAATGTATGTATGTATATTATAGAAACTATAATTAATAATTCTTCTTGTAATATGTACAGTTTTTAGCTTTACAGTTTGGATTTTGCTTTAGATTCAAAATAATGCATTCAATAAAACTTTGAAAGTGTGAGTCATCCAACGTTTCATGTATTCCTTAATTTATTGTATAGCCAAGGCTTGTGTTTGCAATACCATGAATTTCTTATAGTTCACGATTCAAAATTCTTCTCTGCTATAAGATTTCTGTAAACGTACTCGCATGAATCGAAGTTTATCTGCAATCATTGCATTATACTATCCCTGAGTACATAAGCCTTCTACTCATATTCTCGAACATTTTCCAACAGATTTTCGGGTCTGCTCTTCTTGTTTTCATTTAGAACACCAGAAAATGTTATTATCGCCGATCTCACATGTACAAGAAAATAATAGCTTAATGTGCCAGTCAAGGCTTTGCACTGCCATTTTGTTTTGTTGGTGCAACAGTGACAGTGATATACAATACTATTTCACGCTTTTGCTATATGTTGCATTTACGTGGCTTCTTGGCATCTGTTAGACTTGGCTTACATTTTCTCCCCAAGAATTATTATTTCGTCTCACTCTCACACTCTCGCTCACACACACTTCCTTTTTCCACTATAACAACTAAACTTACAAGTTCGCTGCTCTTATACACTTTGTGGCGAAAATCCTACTTTTAACCATCCATCCAAAAGCAGATTGAATTTTGCCAGTGCTCTTGTGAGTCGATCTGTTTTTTCAAGGCTCAATTATACATATGTTTCATCTTTGCTACAATATGCTTAGGTGAGTATATATGAGGTTCTTTTAAACATTTATCTTAAACATATAACATAACATAGTATATAAAACTATGTAACTCGCTACATTTGACTTACCATATTGCTGTTTTGATGCCGCAGTAATATAGCATTTCCGTACAGTAGAGTTCGGTGTCCGGATCCAGTGCCTTTGCCCTATTACATGTGATAGTCATCATAGAACAGCATATAAAACATCTCGTTTAATATTAACTTTTTTGAATCATTCATACATACGTACAATGTGAATGAATTATTGCATTTCTCGTTCTCTTCAATGGCAAAAAAATATTAGACAAGTCTACTGAGGCTTTTCACTCTTTATTTAGCTTGTTGGTTTTTGCATATATAGCTACTGCACGACTGCTAATTGCACAAAAGGTTCAGAATGAGAGACTACTTTTACTCAAACAATAACTCTAGTCTCTCGCTTGGTTTCATTCAATACAAAATGCTTCATACTCGCAGAGAAAAAGTTGCCTTTCGTGTTTTGGCAGTGTGATTGATTAGTTGATTTATAATTGGATGGCGAAACTTTAGAGTGAATACATGGTAGTTGAACGATTAGTTTGCAATTTAAGTAAAGTGCGATGAGTGGTATAGCAAGTTATTAAACATTATGTTAAAATTAGTTCTTAAAATACACCCAATTAGTTAGTAAACCGTAAACAAAGACCAAATTAATGCAGTTATGTAACGTATAATACAAAACGCAACCAGCACGATATAAAAACAACCATATTGTTAGCGTGTCTCGAGTACAGACATGATGAACAGAATAATGCAACAAGACTAATTTACGTTCACTTTGCCGAATGAGTGAAAGTAGATGATCTATTTATGGTACACACTCCAGCTACATAAATAACTACAACTGCAACCTTCAACTTCTACTATACATTACATACCAATACCAAAGGTGTAGATTGATTGTACACATGTAAAGCTTTGCACTTTGTCTAAAATGTACAACATTGTCATAATTTTTATGTACTGATACTGATATTTAAATACACTGATTTGCTTACAATTGAACTCTGCTTTCACAAAATAAGATTTAAATGGGAACAATTAATATAGAATATACGCTCTACACCACAAATAGACAATTTTATGTACAATGCTTATTATACATATTCAAAAAGTGATATGTATTAAAAATTGAAAATCATTGTACTGAAATACTTTTACATCTTTTGTCAGTGAAAGCTTCGAGTTTGGCTTTTGTTATCTCTTTAGTTAGTAGTCAGTATTTGTGAAGGATAAATTGTTGGTGCGTGTGTTAATGATCTAAACAGAAAAGGAAGGTCACACCAATGATAAAACCATGATCTGGGCAGATAAAAATCTGCTCTGTAAATTTACACTGGGATACGGTTGACAGTAAAAGACTAAATGGAAAATTTAATTGACAAATGACAGGATGCAAAAGGAGTCCTATACAATTTGGGGAAAAACCATAAATCTCTTTCTTGTGTATACCATATTAGTTGTATATGTACATACTGTGAAATGAAATGTTCCAAAGAAGCGATGATTAGTTATGCGACATCAAATACTGTTGTTTGTTTAATATTTTATTCATGGTTTGATTTTGGCTCAGGTATTTAAAATGTCAACGTCAGATATTGTGGCTACAAAAGTTAATGAATGTGTACATATTTATGTCTTGATTTGTTCTGTACAGTTAGCCATTTTCTCTGTCTATTATACTGAATTTTGCACAGCAAATAAGAACTTAGCTTAGCCATGCATCATAGTAAAAGTTTAGAATTGTTTGTTTTTATCGAGTAAAGAAAACAGGCAAACTTTCAGTTGATGCCTTAAAATAGCAAAAGAGGATATTTTCGGCTGGGTATACAATTTTATGATGAAAACTTTTGAACACCAGATTTATTATAGGTCTTGAAAGAAAACGGGAAAAGTTATCTCATACGTTTGGGTCAATGTGAATGAATAATATAAAGTCTCAGGACAAAAACTTAAACCTACTTAAATGTAGGCATAAAATCCATGTCAATGTCTGGTCGTATAAATGTGATCATTAATACGTTTAACAAACTGTAACTCAAGTAGAATAGTGGTATAAAAGGAAACTAACTACTTCTGTAAATGGTACAAGTGTTGTTGTTGATTTGGATCGGGGAAGTGTGTAAGAAAATCGTAAAAGCAAATCTATGATTAGAGAGAAAAGTACATATCAAAAAAACTGTGAGAAGAAAGGAACTGTATCAAAAACTACTTGCTCACGGGCATTCATTCCCAGTAGTTTCATTTAAGTTCACCGGATAGCATAAAAATGTTCTTACAAGTGACCATTACCGTGGTATACCTTTACATGTTGATGACCAGCGAGATATGACGGATGAGAAAGGATGAAGTGGAAGTAAATAATTTTAGTGAGAAAAACTTTTACTTACTACGGATTCGTTTCCCTGTAACGTAAAATGACAAAACTTTCTTTCAGCATGAAGGTTTACACTTATGTATAGTAAATTATGGCAAAGTGGTTTCATGATTGATATAATTTCGTGAGTAAATTTTGAAACATGATTTGGATATGATAGCAATTTTGATGAGTTCAAAAAAAAACCTTTTGCTACATGATTAGTTACATTTAATTTTAGTTTTTATAAATAATTCATAATTTTTTCTGTACTTTTAATGAATTAAATGCTAAACAAATGAACGCATATTATTATACCATTAATTTATTTAATATGTCTGGTAATTTCGATTGGTTAAACTAAATAAACTACAAGTTGTAGTGACGAGAACCGTTATAAAAATACTCATTTTAATTATTTTATGTACCCAAAAATTGTTATTGTACTGCCGAGTTGAAAAAAAATTATTTAACACGGATTCATCTAACAAAAAAATACAAAAATAATTAGCTTGTAGTTTGTAATATCTTCAAAGACAAAGAATTGTTAATGTTTTGTTTACAATGAAAGTTTTCAAGAGAAGATGAAGAAAAAAGGTTGACAGAATGGAGAAAATTTTCTTTTAGGAAAGTAACAAACGTAAGAATTAAAGCAAGAAATAAGACTAGCTGAGAAAGTTGTACAGTTATAGCTTGCTAGAAAATAGACCAATAACCAATGAATGGCTTGGTCAACCATTGTAACTACACTTTGTTTATTTGGTGTAGTAGATTGGTAAAGAAGTAATAACCTGCGCTTTATAAAACATTGTAGTAAAAAACAAATCAATACTTTAATTAAATGTTTGAAGTTTGGTCTTTTTCAGATTTAGACTTTGTAATTATTTTAGATTATAATATTTATATTTTGATTCCTTATCCAAGTTATTACGCCGCTGTAAGCGAAGCGTCAGCAAGTATTGACTTTATCATGTTTGTCTGTCTGTCCGTCTGTCCGTGGGCACGATAACTCAAGAATGCGATGACCGATTTCGCTCTAATTTGGTATGTGGGTCACTATGGTCAAGGGCAAGAACCCTATTGATTTTCAGCCCCCAGGGTCAACCCCCAAGGTCAAAGGTCAAAGGTCAAAGTCGAAAATTGTCAACGTAGACATAGTGTATATTGTAATAGCTCAATCGAAAGCCCTCGTCGAGATCAAGAATCAATTGTCAGTATATGTCAATTTGACCTCGTTGGGCCAGAAATCGGGGACAAAGGTTGCAATGTCGAAACATATGCCATGCGACATATCGTTCGGAAGCATTTTTCATTGACAACATCATTGTTCATCACTGTATTTTGTCGCAATATTCTCATCGCAGCGGCGTCATTATGGTCGCTATTACAGCGGGTTTATTTGTATTCAAAATTCCATATATATATTCCGTATATATTTTTATAGATATCCCTACGTTTTAAACGTATAAACATGTTTTTTCCCAAAAATTATAATAAAAATGAATTCGTAATGTATGAGAATGATGTGCAGCCAAAATATAAAATTGTACATCATCAATAATATCTTAATTGTAATTCAAAAAACTGTTTACCGTCTCCGACGCGGCAGCTGTCACCAATTCCTGTAAGGCCCGAACTGAAAGAGCTTGTTCTATTACGAACACACATTGAGTCAAATCTGGTGGATTGTTCTAAAATATTCAAAAATTAAATTTGTCGTATACACAACATATGCTTGGTAGAGAATTGCAAAAGGAAACTATACACGTATAATGGTTATGTCATTGTGATAAATAGCAAATGCATTTTCTGTAGACAAATGAATGTTCCGAGAGAGTAATAGCAATAACCTTATCTGCAATGTTCTCCAGGAAGCAGTGACGATTTCCAAATCCTTCGGCAGCCAGGCCCACTCGTTCACCGGTAGCACCAGTGACGAGACAGACCATGTCTTCCTATACGCAGAGAAAAGAGAAAGTTTGTAATTGATAGGTATACATAATACGAGCTCACTCCTGCAACATGCAATAATAGTCTTGGAACTGCTGGAAAATATGATTTCGGACAATGCTAGAAAACCGTAATAACTGTCATAATAATATTACAAAATATAATGTATTTTCATCATGCTACCGCTACCAATATATGAAAACGGTTTAGAAAGAAATGATTTTCATAAAATTAAAAATTCTTGAATGTAATATGTTTACTACATACTACCCGTATCCCATTACTGAAAATATTAGTTTGAAAATAGCATTGTAACGTGTTTACATGTTTCAGGACAAAAAAGAATTTCCTCCAAACTGAATTCTATCCCATTTTGTATAATACGTCATTCAGGAATAAACCAATTCTAAAACAAGTGATCCTTATCGGACGTTTCATGAAGACAAGATGACATAGTCGAAAACTGCAAAATACACTCAAGGATAGGAAGATATAAAAGGATCATCATGAAATGTTGTACCACACCGCGACAACAATTTTCACCCGCTACATGTACATCTTTCTGCATTCTTTGTCTCTCTCTCTCTCTCTGCACATCTCTTTATCCTTGCATATTTTACTAGATGAAATTTAAAGTGTCTTGAAAACAACATAGATACGGTCTATATTAACTGTTTAGAGCAAAACCGGAAGGTTTCTGTCGAGCTTGGGATTTTTTGGTGACAATATCAAGAGTACACGGCTTGGCATGTTTAGAAGAACGGATTTGAAGCGAACACAAAAATGTTTTTTGTTGTTGGCTCTGTATTCCTCCATTACATAATGTAGCTAGACATCTTTTGTTTTTACTCTTGTCGTTCATTGGAGTACACAAGGTGGATTTTCAAGAGCTACAAGTAAACACACAAAAGTGCATTGTTAAACAGACAGGGGAACAAAGAAAGTTGTCCGTTTCCGTATACCGTAGTGATCCGTTCACAATATATTCATCCAAGCAAATAGGCACAATGCACATTGGGCCATCGGGCTTTATTCTGTTCGTTCTACTCAATAGAAAGGTTGCTTTTGAATACCAGTATTCATATATTAGTATTGAAAAACTTCTTCAGTACGAGTATGAGTATTCTATGATCAGGAGTGTGCAAAAATGTACT